>OW240916.1:2949445-3051069 GCA_933207985.1 Pelobates cultripes
CCCCCACCCATTTCATTCCTTATCCCCCCTTCCCATTTCATTCCTTCCCACTCCCGTTTCTTTCTCCCATCCCCCCCATCTCCCATCTCCCATTTCATTTCTCCCCCCA
This sequence comes from Pelobates cultripes, assembly GCA_933207985.1. NCBI lineage: Eukaryota > Metazoa > Chordata > Amphibia > Anura > Pelobatidae > Pelobates > Pelobates cultripes. Next base: position 2,949,555 of record OW240916.1, read on the forward strand.
CCTGACACCCGGCGGCGGGCGGGCGCGCGAGGGAGCACTCTCTGAGTGCTTCCTCTTCAGCTCCCTCGCGCGCCGCGTACTGATGCCGGAGCTGGAAGATGACGTCATCTTCCGGCTCCGCATCAGTACACCGCGCGAGGGAGCTGAAGAGGAAGCGCGCCGGCCGCCGGGTGTCAGCAGGGCCAGCCTCGGGGGGGCCCTCAGGTGACCGGCTGCTGGGCCCCCCAGGAGAAGAGGCTGGCCCTGTGGGTACATACCGGGTCGCAGGACCCCCTGCGACCCGGTATGTACCCACTGAATGTGGGGCCCGGACGACCTGAGCAGTCCGGGCCCCCCAGGACCGCCGGGCCCATGACAACCGTTGCGGTTGTCATGCCCTGATGGCGGCCCTGTGTGTATTTGTATAGAGTACTAATGTGTGAATGATGGGGTGTGTTGCAGTGTTGTTGTTTGAATGCAGATGATGACACACACACATAACTATATAAAACAGATACATATTTTAGCTGTCCTCTTGTTTTTATGTTTATGTATTCAGGAGGGTATCCTGAAATGGAAAAGTCAAGTTGTTCCAATTTGGCAGAGGCCGGTCTGGCGCATTGGTTATTGGAGATATTTCTTTTTCCCTAACTAGAGCACATATTGTAAAAGGTACGCATGTCTGGGTCTCTGACCAGAGAATCGCCTCTAATGCCAGGATGGCGTCTTTGAGTGTGGGGGTCACCTGATGGGCCCTCACAACACTGGGAAAACTGACCCATCAATAGTTATGCCCCTGTGCCCTACATTAGCATATAGCCTTGATGTGCACTGTGACAGTTTATACAACACTACGAGCCTGAGAGAGACATGCTGGAAAAATACAGAGATATTCACTAAACAATGTAGAAAATTACAAATCAGAATGAAAAACCTTAGGAAACATTCACCAACCCAGCAATAATCAGATTAGCGATCACCGTCTAAATTTTGCAATTTGGATTTCAGTTCTCTACAATGCAAAGTATATAGAATAAACCCTAAAATGGGTGAATATTATAAAATAACGGTGCCCACTCCACCTAACATTAAAACCTACTCTGGAGGTTAGGACATTTTGTAATATTTTTGTAATGTCCATTTTGTAATGTATTTATTTTAATTGTAATTACATAATGATATTTTTTGTAATGTCCACGAGGATTGTTTTGCTGTAATTTAGTAAAATCTCTAAACATTGTGACTTGGGACACAATGTTGGTGTTCTCTAAGAAAACTAACCGTTCGTTCTATGGTAGGAGAGGAAAGATGTCCTCGGGGTGTGTACATGTAAAGCTCTGTAAAGACCCCATTCAGATACAACGACAAATAAACGGCAGAAAATCTTTAGTATTAACAAAGTGTGCGTAGTTTACTTGTGTGTAGGTAGTGGTTATTGTGCGGTGCGAGACCAATGCAATCATAATTACGTTTCCCCGTTTTCCCCCCAATTAAAACCAAGAGACATAAGTGTGGTATAAAACAGGCCACAGCTTTATTTATAATAACAAGCATAAATCAACCAATAATTTTACTCGAAAATTTTGTCCTTGCCAACCGAACCATAATAACTCTAGAGTACCCCCTTCCAGGGCACCTGCCCTCCCCCCTCGTCCAAAATAACTGGCCTTTTACCTTGGCCTTCCAATTCCCCATGCCAACCCCTGGCCGCCTTTTACTGGCACGGGGGGCACGCCCAATTACCAAAAACTCTCCGAGGTTAGGGGAGGGACCAGACCCAGCATTCCTTCTTCCAGTGTACTCGTTTTCCAACTGGTTTGGCAAGGACCATACCCGCCACTAGCGCCTGCTGCATTTAAGCCTAAATCAGCGGGCGCGACTCCCCACAAACGCCATGGCCTGCTCTAGCGCGTCCTGCAGTGCCAGATTAAATACATCTAAACCCACATCCGTGAGTTGAACCCCGTCTGGGCGAAAATAGATCGCCGCTTCCTTTTCGAATATCCGGTGTCGCACTGTGACACCCCCAACCCCGAGTACGAATTTGGACACCCTCTTGTTGATCTTCACCCTGCAGCGCTCAATCGCCCCCTGATCCCTCGCGCAGCGCCAATAGTTCCTAGATACTATACCCGACCAGACTAAGCAAAGCTGTGGGAAAAGGACTAGCAAGCGCGCCAAATCCCGTCTAATGAGCTCACTAAGCCCCCAAGCAGGCAGCGCCCCAAGATCATTTCCCCCCAGATGTATCACCAATACATCAGGGGCCCCCAACAATGTAGCCAACTGTAACACCTCCGGCAAGAGCTGGCCCCAGCGCATGCCCCGAAAACCGAACCATCGGACCTCAGCCAACTCCCGGGGAATTCCAAGTCGCGTCCCACCCGGGCGTACCCCTGCCCGCAGGTGGGCCCAGTAGATATATGAATGCCCAATCAGCCAGATCCGCCGGCCGGACCCTGCGGAGAAAACACAAGGGGGGCACCCATCAGACGCGTGGGCCGGATATAAGAACGAAACCTCCCAGATTCCCACCTCCCAATCCTCTGAATCACTTGATCAGAGAAACCCAACCAGCGCCAACCGAAAAACCCTGAGGAATTGAAAACGAGACAGGTAAGTACCATCCTCGTGCATCAACAACGGACCCGCAAGATTCGGGCGTATGGAGCAGTAGGACTGATACGCAGAGGCTGGGCAAACAGACGAATTAGGGATGGTGCGAAGGGTAACCCAGCGACCCTTCCCAACAACGTCAGTTTTTGACCGTCGTATCAAGAAACGCACCGCACCATCCAAGAGGAACACATCGTGAAATAACAAACCCCCCGGAGTCCCCTTGCTCGGGCTGATTAGTTCCCCAATCCGGAGGGCCCCAAAAAAGGCAAAAATGAAGGCTAACCGAAATAAACTAGCTTCATAAGCGGAATAACATATCTGCGGCAGCACTGAGGCAATTCCTAGCAGCAGCGCCCCCGAAACCGGCCTACGAGAATCCTGCCCACAAGGGCCCCTACGCCAACCGCACATCGCAAGCTTAATCATGAAATCTTTTGTGACATCCGGCACCCGAGTTAGGTTAAACCAGAAACTAAGACCGGAAAGCTTCCCTGAAACAGTAGCCGGGGAACACCCGCAAGCCTCCCAAAACCAAAGCAAACGTAACAAACCTTGAACTCGCTCCGCCGAGGAAGCGAAACCCCCGCAATCCTGTTCAAGAGCAACCCATTCCCCCCAAGCCTTACCATACCGGACCCATGTCGCCTCAGACACCGAGGACCGTATCCATTCCCTTATCCGCTCAGGCCAAGGGACCATAGTTCTCTTGGACAGGGGAGGCCTTCCAAGTCTGCTTCCGGAGCGGCTTTGCGAAACACCTGCCATTGAAAGCGAGAAAGAGAGTCAGCCGTGGTATTCATGACCCCGGGAATATGCACAGCACGGCACGTTATGTTCAGAGACAAGCATCGCAAAACCAGTTGTCGCAATAGCCTAACCACCGGAGGGGAAGAGGCCGTCAGGTTATTGATGGCCTGAACTACGCCCAGGTTATCACAGTGGAAGACGACGCGCCTGTCTTTGAGCTCCATCCCCCATAGGTGAACAGCCACCAAGATGGGGAAGAGCTCCAAGAACGCCATGTTCTTGGTAAGGCCTGAATTGACCCAAGATACAGGCCAAGGTTCCACGCACCAATGAGACCCCAGAATAGCCCCAAAACCCGAGGAACCCGCAGCATCTGTAAACAAGTGAAGCGCTGCATTCGAAACTTCTGGCTGCTGCCAATAAGACCTCCCATTGTAAGTTTCAAGGAAAACAGCCCAGACTACCAGATCCTCCCTGAGCGCCTTGGTTAAGCGGATGAAATGGAAGGGCTTCGAGATTCCAGCCGTGGCGGCCGCCAGGCGCCTGTTGAATACTCTGCCCATAGGCATGATCCGACAGGCAAAGTTCAGCTTGCCTAAGAGGGATTGAAGGCGTCGGAGAGTGATCTTTCGCAAGGAGCCCGCCTCCCGCACAGACCCCCGTAAATCTACCAATTTGTCCACCGGGAGCCGACATTCCCCGATAACTGAATCAATCTCAATTCCAAGAAAACACAGGCACGTGGAAGGGCCAACTGTTTTTTCGGGCGCCAGTGGCACACCAAACCCAGAGGCCACATCCGCCACCGACTGCAAAATATGTGCGCAGATTGAGGAATGCGCGGGACCAACACACAAAAAATCGTCTAGGTAGTGAAGGAGGGAGCTGTGACCAGACTCCGTTCTCACCACCCATTCAAGAAAGGAGCTAAAACATTCAAAATAGAAGCAGGATAACGCACAGCCCATCGGGAGGCACATGTCCACATAGTAATGCCCCTCGAAGTAACAACCTAAGAGATGATGACACCCCAGATGAACCGGCAAGAGGCGAAAAGCAGACTCAATGTCTGCTTTTGCCATGAGTGCCCCTGATCCAGCAGCCCTGACCATACAAACCGCAGCATCAAATGAGGCGTAGGAAACACGGCATAATTCCGATGCAATGTCATCATTTACAGAACCCCCGTGGGGGTGCGATAAATGATGAATGAGCCGAAATTTTCCCTGTTCTCTCTTGGGTACGACGCCTAATGGCGACACCCGGAGATCAGGGAGAGGAGATTCCCGAAAAGGGCCTGCCATACGCCCCAAAGCCACTTCCTTGGCCAACTTGTCCCTGACCACCCCAGGGTGGTCATAGACCGAACGCAAGTTCCGGCATACATTTGACGCCGGTCGAGGTTGGTGGGGAATCCAAAAACCAAACGTAAAACCTTCCAGGAGTAAGGCGGCCGCCTTTTTATTTCTATAACGTTTTAACCACGGTTGCATCGCGTCGACTTCACTGGCGTCCTCGCCCTTAGAGCCCATGGCGTCACCCTTGTCGCCAGGCCTGCCCCGCTTAACGCATTTGGAGGCGGGGTGCGATCCGCCACACCCAGAGCACTCAAGCTTGAAACGACAACCTGCGCCAAATTTACATTGCCCGTCGTTGTACTGCCAGCAGCAGCCCGTTCGCCGTTGATTGGCCGACGCAACGGTCGAGGACCCTGCGCCGGCCCCCCCAAGAAAGGACGAGAGGCCCCCTTGATGCGACGCCGGGCGGGTCATGATGGCCAACCACAAGCCGATGTCCATCTGGTCCCAACTCAACGATGGGCGGACCGCTATGCGTTGGCGGAACTGCTCATCATAGCGCGACCAGCCTAACCCGCCATAGGTCCGGCACGCGTTCCATATCGTATCCTGGTAACAAAAAAGGGATGAGCATTTATTGGGGGACTTCTCACCTATCACACTCGCCAGGATAGAAAAAGCCCTGATCCAATTACCAAAAGTTTTGGGTATCTTCCGATACCTAAACTTCTCCTTCTCCTTTTTGGAGTCTTTTGCCGCCGGATCAACCCGAGGCAGATCCTCCATAGGGAGCAGTGAAAAAATTTCAACGAATTCCCCTTTTTCTATCTTGGTGCGCAATTCCGGAGTCAAATGGAGACCTAGAGGGCCTGACCAGCACATGTAAGCCGCCCCATGCGCAGCGGGGGCGACCCCTGACCCCGAAGACGCAGTGGCGTCATCTGAAGATCCTTTGGATGGCTCAAGTTCCGCCACTGGCGGCAGAGGGTAATGATACCACTCCTGAAAGGTCAGAACCACCAGCAGCTGCCCAACCCGACCTCAGCTGATCGTCGAGGGCTAAAGGGGGCTGAAGCCCAGGGCGATGACCCTTCTCCATAGACTGTAAAAATTGTCTCATGGTTTGTATTAAAGCATCCCATTCAGGTAGGACCCCTGCACCAAGACCCCTTAAGGCACCCCCCGATAAACCAGCGTACTCACCAGCGGCAATGGAATGTGACGGCAGCTGCGGCGACCCCATAACCTGGTCCCCAGGTTGCAGCAGACCCACGGGAGCTGTAACCGCAGAAGGGACTGCACCAGCGTCAGCGTCAGAGAAACGCACCCGACCAGGGACCATCTGTGAAGAAAGCAAAGGTGAAAAGGAACCCAACCCTCCCACACCCGCCGTAAAAGTACCTGGAGAGGCGGATGGTAAACCAACAGGCGTAGGGCCAGGAAGGGTGGAATGGGACCCCTCAAGGAGGGTGCCTGGAGCGGGCCCGGGATGATGGGGATGGGGGGGCAGGTAAACCATGATGGGCCCCCACCCTGAGAGGGCCCGCTGATGGGGCAGACAGTGAGCCAAGAGCAGGTCCAGGAGTACCAGAAAAGGGGGGCAGACACAAGGGGGGCAGGTGAGGGGGAGGGGAGGAGTGATGGGGCAGAGACAGTGGAAAGGGGGGGAGTGCCAACCCCAGAGGGACCCACTGTAGGTGGAGGGGCATTAGAATAGGTGCCAGGAGCAGGCCCAGGGGAGGCAGGGAAGGAGGGCAGAGCAGGAGGGGAGCTACTGTGGGGGTGAGGTGAACCAGCTGTCTTCCCCCTGAACCCCCCCCCCCCCGGAAATGACCCTGCCAACCTGCGGCCTACTCACCCGACCGGAGGAGTGGGTTAACAACCCACGGGTCACCGGAGCCGCATTCCGCGAGGATCTCGTCGCAGGAGCCCTCCCGAACGCCGGTCTCGCGGCCGCCCTCCGCAAAGCCCGCGAGACCGGCGGGGGAGATGTGTGGGAGGCAGCGTGGGCCGCATCAGACCGCCGCGCGGCTACCTGCCGGCCTCCCCGAGCCCCGCTTGGGGGGGAAGTGCCAGGAGTGGGGGAGACCTCGCCTGCCGCGGCCACCTGGGAACTGGCGCGCGGCCCGGCCACAGGGCTCCTGCTCCTGCCCCTCACCCGACCCTCCCGCGAGAGGATATACTGGGTGGGGGGGCGTGCATGGCGGCGCTGAACGCTGGGGCTGCAGCCAGAAGGAGCAGCCGACCCAGTAGTACCCTGCAGCCGCGCCAGCTGGGACTGCAGGTGACATCCCCCATCCTGAAGGGCCTCAGCCCTGAGGGCAGACAAAATTGATTCAATGTCCATGCCCTGGCCGTGAGACAAGCAGTGGTAACAGGCAGCAAGGAGGAAGATGTTACCAGCCGTTATTTTAAGATGGCTGAGGTAAGGGACAAAATGACTGCCCTTTTATATGACCCCACCCCACCCCTATCCTAAGTGACACCCCCCACATGTGACACCTACACCCACCACACCCACACATGCCTCCTATCCGGCTAGCTTTTCAGCCCGCCTCCTCTGGGCCTTGTTTGAAGCTCAGTAAAGCCCATTTATTCTTCTCCATAAATAGTGCAAACCCTGACAATGTATGTACGTAGTAAGGAATTGTACATCATACATGCAGCATACTAACATAGAACTAGTATGGATGAAGCATTTATTATAACATATGACAAATACTGTATAACACATTCATAATTTATTTTAATATTCTTCTTTACTTGATATAAACCAAACGTCAAACATAAATAACCATAACTTAACAAATAAGTGAACATATAGTGTCTTACAGTATAATCCCTTGCCAATACACTGACCATGAGCCTATGTACCACTTCCTCTCACCTCCCCCCTCGGCATAAATTCCTTTTCTTCCAATGCTTACCACTAGTCAACCTTTTCCTCGCTCGGTGGGCACATCTAAACATGAAACCAAAGGTTAACCCTTTAGAGCAGGGGAGGTTGAGACCTGAAACTTGACCACATCATTCCACATATTAACCTAACCGCCTCAAACTTAATTGGCAAGGACATACACCCGGCCACAACCCCGCTGTTTTATGCCTAAAATCAGAGGGGAAGCACACCAAAACCACCCAAGGTCTGTTCCACCGCTTCTTGCAGGGCGAGATTAAAGAGGTCGTTCCCGACCTCTGTCAAGTGCACCCCGTCCCCCAGAAATAGATTGGCAGCATCCTGCTCAAAGACCCTATGGCGAACTGGAATTCCCCTCACACTGAAAACAAATCTAGAAACCCGATAAATTTGTAAAAAAAGAGAGCGCAAAAAGTAAATAGGTATTGGTAAAATACAGATAACTATATATCTTAAATAAACATTTCTATCGCTAATTAGTGAAGTTGTAAAAACATACAATGTAACCAGCAGCCAAGACACAAATTAGAACTTCCCAAATTCTCATAAATAATTGCAGTATATGTGGTGTCACCGCTTAGTGAATAAGTCCCTATTGGAACATTATTCTATTTTTAGAAAGCAATTGATGCAATAGGAAAAACCTAATGATTCATTCACAGGTCTTATATAAAATTTTAGATGTGCAAATAGGTAAAAAATTCAATAAAAAGTATATAAATATAAAAATGTATATAATGAAATAGTCACTGTGGGGGACAGGCAAAGTCTGTGTCCATATCTGTGTAGAAATCGGTGGTAACCACGCTGTACAGGATAAAACTGTGGTACTTATCTCTAAGGTCCACGGATTCAGCCTAGGTAAGTAGTGACTTTGTTCAAGTGTATCACAAAGGGAGCCGATCCTCCAGAGGAGACAGGGTCTGCCTTGTGCACAGAAGCCGACCGTCCACGAACTGAACCTGGAGGAACGCCTGAGGTAAGTCCCGCTGGATACTGGAGCCTTGTCTGTATAACCTAGTGCTGAAAATCACATCCTGCACCTTCAACGCGTTTCGCCCTTTTTATGAGGGCTTTCTCAAGATAGCTTATCAAGATAGCTCTATCTTGAGAAAGCCCTCATGAGAAGGACGAAACGCGTTGAAGGTGCAGGACGTGATTTTCAGCACTAGATTATACAGACAAGGCTCCAGGGCAGGCCGCGATGTGCATGCAGGCTGAGTAGCCGCGGCACTGGTAGGCCATGCATCCTGCGTAGCAGTAGCAGGCCACGTGTCTGGAGCCCCAGACACGCGGACCTGACGATGCCTCGGGCCCAGGCTCCTACTCTTCAACTGGGCCAGAGGTACAGTGTCTGGGAACAATCTAATCGGTGCTAGTGTGGCCCCCTGAAGGAGCCTAGCCGCGGGGAGAAACCACGCCGGCAGCCATACCTTGGGTGAGGCAAGCATATTGCGGAGTTGTCGGCCACCATCCAGCGCAGCAGCAGCTATGAGAGACACCAGGATAGCATCAACATCCATCCCTCAAGCAGATAGACTACAGGCCCAGGACAAACAGGAGCAGGAGGACAGGAAGCTGTTTGCTGGCCCGAATCCCAAGTGGCACTGAGGTAAGACCACCACCACCAAACTCACACATCCGATAATCCCACACATTCATACACACCCAATCCCATGCATCTATCCCCACACTCATCCATGTGCCCTTGTCAGCTTAGCTGCGCTATCTCCCCAGGGCCTGACTATGGATTAAACACCTCACTATGCGTCTGCCATAAAAAATCCATGTTGTAGGAAAAATTTAGGGGGTAAATTACTGACTGATGTTTATGCCCAGTGCTAAAATTAGGTAAGTTTGACATATTGAGGGACAAAACCTATCATATAGCCATATAGTAAGAAATAACATATTATGTAATTTTTTCTTATAGTATTTTTTAAAGAAACCTTGAAAGAATCAAAGTTATATTTTGTGTGCACAGATTTCTGTTTCATCAAATGATATTTCCCTCTAACATTAAACAGAAATGTGAATATTTTGGCTTGCTAGCTGTCCTGCTGGGTCGGAGTCGATGGGTCATACAGTATGGGAATCCTTAGAATAACAAGAGGTCCGAGGACAGATATGATCTGTGTATTAAGGAGAGGAGCAGACTCTACATGGGCGACCAAAACTCTTCATATTATCGCTTCTTCCAAAAAAACGATTTCATGATTTGTTTGTTGCAGCTCAAACGTCTTACAATCTCAAAAACATTAAGCTGCGGCTACTGTATCTTCAAGGAAAACAAATCCACATTTCAAGACATTTTTTAAGGTTATGTTATTTAATAGGGTGGGACCTGCAAAGCAAAAACACACCAAAAACCAAACGAAGATCAATGGAAAATGTTCTTACTTTATTCTCTTTCCTATGCAACATAGCGTGTGAGTTCTTAACATTTGGGAAAATGTAGAAAATAAGGAAATTAAATAAGAAGTAAATGTAATTATACCCTAGTATACCTACGTACACAAACAAATAGAATGCCTAACGACACAATTACAAAATCACATTTGGCCATTTTGAAGTCATGTGAAATTGTGTGTGTGCATGTATGTGTGTGTGTGTGTGTGCATGTATGCATGCATGTGTGTGCGTGTCTGTGTGTGTGCATGCATTTGTGTGTGTGCTCGTGCATATGGGCCATATACAAAGACCCTGTTTGGGAGTTAAATCTCCCTAACCACCAATATCAGCTTTCCCTGGGTGCCCATTGTTCGGTACTTTCCCTTCATTCGCATGGAACCGAACACTAACTCCCTGGCGGCCATTCGCATGAAGAAACCCATGAATTGTCCTCAGCGGTACTTCGCCATGATCGTTATGGAACTAAATTCAGCATGAAAACTTTGTGGGATCCCAGTCACCTCAGCGGGACTTAGCCACGAATGTTATAGAACTATTTTTGGCATGAGATGACCGTGCGGCTCCCAGACAACTTGGTCCAGTGTTTTGAACGACTTTGAAATCCGCCAGGCAGTGAAGTATTCTGATTTTCTGCTGCCCTAGGCATTAAACCCTCCCCCCTGCTTTTCCAAATTTCTGACAGATGCACACTCATTCAGTGTCAGACACACACACACTGAGACACACATATACTAACTGACAGATACACACATACACACTCACTGACAGACATATACACACTCACTGACAGACATACACTCAGTGTCAGACACACACATTCACTGACAGAAACACACTGACAGACATACACATTCACTGACAGACATAAGCATTCACTGATAGACACGCACACACTCACAGTGACATACACACATACACACACTGACAAACACACTCACTGACAAACATATACACACTCACTAACACACTGACAAAAGCATATTTATTCTCCCTGAGAGAATATATACTGACAGACACAAACACTCTCTGATAGACACATACACACTCACTAACACACACACACACTAACACACTCACACACACTAACATACTCACTGACACACTCACTAACAGACACACACACTAACAGACAAACAAGCTAACACACTCACTTTTTTTTATTTTTTTAAGTTTAATTCACTCAGCCTTCCTACCTTTGGGAGTGCTGGAGTAGATTCTTCCCTGGGGTCCTGGGGTGATTGGCGGACAGGCAGGCGGGCTGGCAGGCACAGTGGAGGCGGGCAGCGAAAGAGCTCTGATCCTCCTGCTCAGCTACCTTGCGCACCTCTTAGTGATGCCGGGGTCAGAGTGATCTCAAATTCCGGCTCCGGCATCAGTTTGGTGCGCGCCACCCACCTCAATTATCAGCGTATGCCAGCCTCGGGGGGCCCTGAGGTGGCCAGACGACCAGCTCCTGTGCTCCGCAGGACAAGAGGCTGGCAAGGTAGTTGCATTTGGGAGGTGGCTTTTTTTGCTGCCCCCCTGAAAAGCTTGCCCAAGGGGCAGCATTCATATCCCCAACTGGCATACGCATACTGTCTCAGGTCCCTGTGTCCGGGATCGCCCTACCTGCTCCTAGCGGAGCTATAATCACTGTGTTCCCCTCCCTGGAGCTACAAGGCTAGGCTCGTGGCTGCCCAAGAGAGAGGTGTGAGCCGGCAGGGAATTCCTGGAGCTGTGAGTCGGTCTCACAGCCATAGAGTCCCCACTGGCCACCTGGAAGCCCGTGCTAACCAATGGGAGAAGGAGTGCCCATTCAAACTGGGTTTGCGCCATTCTCCTGGTTTGTCAGCACGAGTGAGCGCTGATTGGTCGCTGCGGGGCGCAGGCAAACAATCAGAGAAGGAGCGCCCGTTCAAACCGAGTTTCACACCCTTTCTTCTGATTGGGCGGCGAAACCCTTTTCCTCCCGGAGCGCCAATTGGTGTAATCGAGTTTTGCGCCCTTTCACCTGATTGGACAGCGAAACTTCTCTCCTCCATGCGAGCTGATTTGCGCTATTTGGTTTCACTGATTCAGCTGATTGGTTGTTGCTTGGTTTAGGCTCGAAGTTTGAATTCACCGGACTAAACCAAGCAACTTCATGGAACTACTTTCGGTGATGTACAGAGCCTTGAGTCCCAGACTTTAGACAATGATTTCTCAGGCACTGTACATCTGATCGCCCCGCTTTTTGTAGGGATCCCAGATGGAACTCAGGGCTATCTAGTGATGTAGGTTTTATCTATGTGACCTCTAACCTTTCTGGGTCGCCAAACCCCAAAGATTACCCCCCTGTATGGAATATGTTTCAATGTGTGTCCCTGTGTACTGTTGGTATCTCCCAGAGCAGGAGATGGCTATCTGTAACCCAACCCCCTTCTGCCTGGGATTGTACTGAATGGAGACCCCCTGCAGGGGTCTGTGCATAAAATAAGCCTGTTTTTCAATAAAGATGGTCAGTATTTTAACCTCCAGAACTGTGTGTTGTCTGGTTACTGGAGAGAGGGAAGATTTAACCCCTGTGTCTGCTGTTCCAGCTTGCAGGGGATGCAGCGGGGAAAGTCCTTGTAAGGACTAAAAGAGCTAGTCCCCCATGTGTTTCCTGGTTCCAGCTAGGAAGCAGCCCCTGTGGCGGAGGTACCCACCCAGGGTACAGGGAGCTCTGCTACAGCGCTTTTTGAAGGGAAGGTGCCTGAGACTCAGGGGAACAAACGCTACCTAGGAGCCAGCTGGAACACCCCATATTGAGGCTGCAGGAGCTCCCGGAAGTTGTCCGGCAAAAGCACCAAACATGGTCAGACATTTCCTCTACACTGCATGGATCTGAGCGCTGTTTGGAGAACTTGGGCGCTCAGATCAGGGCTGTTTAATGATATATATATTGTGGGGGTTACTATTTGTTTTGTATGTATTTTTTACATATTTTGATGTTTTTATGCCGAGTCACTCTGACACAGGAATTTGTGGACATTTTGTGGGAGTTTTTTGGGTGTGTTTTACTGCATCCTTGTTTTGTATATAAGTGGGACATTTGGCCATGATTAAACACATTCGTTTCTACCCTTTATCAAGTCTAGGTTGATGTTTGGGGAATTGGGAGCTATAATCGCTCCTTCCCTGGGGATTTAGGAGAACTACAGCGGATATACTCAGTCGGAGTATAAGGGATCCGTTACATGCGCGTTTAAAAGGAAATACAGATAACACACAAATGTAATGCAGAAAAGTATCTATAAACAACCACGCACATTTTCCTACATTTTGTTTCCTTGCTATTTGCGTTCTCAGTATGAGTCCTTTCTATACAGCCATAGAGTCCTTGTTCTAGCTGTCCCTAAGTGCAAACCCTGCTCAGCTCACATTCTTGTTCCCGTTTGATTTCACAGAATTTTCATCAGATGGAAAGTTCTAGACTTGGAGGAAACCAAATTGTTTCTTATTTGAGACAGCACAACTCATGGACACACATCTTATCACTCCAACTGCCCTCTGACAGATATAGAAAACCCCAAAACAGCATCTACTGCTTCCCCTTGAAAAGTCTCCCAGCCACCATCAACAATTTAACATTTTTACTGCAGTGTGGATCCTACAGGCAATGCTTCACGAACAGAGCTGAAGAAATAGATCTAGATGGATCAACCTAACGTCCGTTACATTGTGTGATTCGTGGATGTCAGTTCATCATAGAGAGCTCTTGACAAAGTCATCCACAAGTCCATCAACTGAGGAACCTGAGATAGCGTATATCAATAATAAACAGAATATTACATGAATGAATGCTACCAATCATCAGAGATGGAAATACATTATTGCAAAGTTTACGTTTATGTCTTTTATCTTGTTTTTAAAGTTGCTGTGGGGTCACACGCAAGCTCCTACGAGATAAGTGTCGGGATGTTTTAATTTAGTAGGAATCGGCTTTTAGCAATCCTTTGTGGAGTACCAGGCAGTCGCATAGAGATTGGCATTGAGCACGTGGGAAAGACATGAAATAATGATTGTGATTGAGTTTTAAAGTTTTAAAGGTTCTTTTTGTAATCCCTTTCCAGTTTACAATCGAATCCTGAGCACTGGGTGTCTGCATCCTGGCATTATTCACAAACCTCTTCGTTGATGTCTGTCCAAATGAGAAACAGACCAGCGAGCGCGATGAGTCCAGGTCAATGGCTGTTTATTTCTCCTTCTCCCTTTTTCCAGATTGAAGGTAATTCTGTTAATTGGTGTTTGAATTTGTAAAAGACGTGATATCAGAATTGATCCCTTTTGAAGTATTCTAAGCTGTTCGAGAGTGTAGACTTTATATGACCCTGTCGATATCTCCTATATGTTTATGATAATAACAAGTCCTCTGTAAACTAAACATGCAAGGTGGCCTCCTCATGAGTGGTGTCCATGTCCATTCTGGCTAGGTTTCAGACATTAGCCTGTCACAGGCATGGCAGTCAATGGTGATGTGTGCCAGAGAAGCGTTCAGCTCCTTTTCTGGATGTGGCTGTCCAACCTAAATCACCTTAATATAGGACGAGTGCTTCTAGATTGGCAGCACCTTTATCAATCAACCTTTATCAATCAACACTACAAAAACATCATATATGGCTGGTTGAGATGCCATGTATATAGAAGATAAGTCCTCGCACAATGAAAATGTGACAAACTTTGCAGAAAGCATATCAATGCTGACTATGAAATGTCATCAATAAAGAGCCACCTTTCAGAATGCATTGCTTATCATCCACATGCTTCATCTCGGGATTGCGAAAAGAAGTGTCTTAAAGCAAAGATCCCTAAAAATCTAACCTAAAAGAAAGCATTAAGCCACATTTACCAAACATGAGTAACGCAATCAGAGTCTGAGCAGGTAACAGGATGAACCAAGAGGAATGTTTACTCCATCAGCCTTCACATCTTGAAGAATATTGATTGAAGACTTTTTCTCCTAGATAAATCATTTCCCAAACAAGAGGCACATTGATGTCAGATACTGGTCACAATGTGGCAGCTCTTGACATAACCCTACAACTAGAGCATATAACCGATAGGAAACTCGCAAACCTTTCTGCACGTCTTTCTACTGATATTTCTGTGGAAATTGATCTTGTCACATATACACTATTGGTGGAACCCTCAGTGCCAGATGTTGTGGCCTACTGTACTACTGCTACACTCAGTCAATATAGTGACGAGTAGTTACTTTACTGTGAAGGACAACAATAACATCTATTTCTACGTATATTCGTAAAACAGATTATTCTTTCTCTCAGTAGTAGCCAGCTTATATATTTTGTTTTTTTAACCTCTTATGATTCTTAGCTTTTTGAGGGGTTAGCTGAGCATAATGAGGATGAACTTACTTTCAATGGGTCGTGGACTATCCGACCCATTGAAGACGGGACTACCCGGTTCTGTGTGGACTACAGGAGGCTCAACGAAAAGACCGTCTTGGACGCATACCCCATGCCCTGACCAAAAAAGTCTTTGCCCCGGCAACTAAACTGGACCCCGGAGTGTGAGCAGGCGTTCCAAGCCATCAAGGACGCCCTGACAAACGTTTTCTTGCCTCCATGTTTGGGTTAGGAGCGATACTGAGCCATGTTGGGGATGATGGTGGAGAACACTTTGTGGCTTACCTCAGCAGAAAGCTGTTGTCCAGGGAGGTAAGCTGCGCCACCATTGAGAAAGAATGCCTGGCGGTGGTGTGGGCCCAATCCACCCTGATCACGGATCACAACCCGTTGGTGTGGCTTAACCAGGTCCCTGGGGACAATGTTTATGATTTCACTATTCACTACAGACCCGGTAAGCAGAATGGCAATGCCGACGGGTTGTCCTGACAGACAGCCCTAGATAAATGATCCGTGAGTACTCCCCTGGACATCCTCAAGAAGATCTGTTGGGACCAGCTTGTGGTTAAGGGGGAGCTGTGTGGCGGGACCACTGCCTGCTAGTAAATTGTTGTGTGACAGTCCCCGTGTTTTCCTCTATATTGTGTGTATTCTTATGTTTTACCAAACCCCGTTCGGGAGTCCCCATACGAACAAGTTCTGTTTGCCTCCCGAACTGGGACCACCTCGATAACCCAGTTTGAATGTCTGTTTGGAACATTCACACCTCGTTAGAATGTGCTGACCTAGTTAACGAGGTGTGAAAACCACAAACCACAAAGAAAGCCTTGCCGCGTGCCGACCCTGGGTGGCGCCCCATTTGTTAGACAAAAGCCATACAGGGGGAGCATTCGCAGATTGTTTCCTACCCCGTTCGGTTCCTGAACTGGGACCTCCCCCCAGTGCCCCTTGGAGTGTTCACTCCAAGCCATTAGAATGTGGGCAATTCACAACATAAGTGTGAAACCACAATTAATGAATGCTTCCCTGGGTGGCTGCCGTTCACATAGACAGATGGCGACCAGGGGGAGCATTCGTGTGCCGAACGAGGACACTTCCCTTGCCATGTTTCACCCAGGGATCCCACAAACTGAGGCAGTTACCATTCGGGGGGATCCCTGAGATTGGGGACACTCTCTTGGGGACAATGGCAGTTTGGCAGGCTTTCTGGACCTGGGAGCCCAGGAGGCGGGAATCTTTTCCACGCTGGGACTCGCAGGTACAGAGGGTCCTGGGAAGAAGACACCTTGGCTGGGAAACCCTATATTTGGGTGGCGGGAACTGGGGACAAAGGGACTGGAGTTCCTGTCCCACGCACAGGAGGCGGGAATCTTTTCCACGCTGGGACTCGCAGGTACAGAGGGTCCTGGGAAGAAGACACCTTGGCTGGGAAACCCTATATTTGGGTGGCGGGAACTGGGGACAAAGGGACTGGAGTTCCTGTCCCACGCACAGGGAGGGGGAGGACCCAGGGAGGGGACATTTTACTTTTACTTGTGATCCACCCCTGCCATTGGGAGAGTATAAAGCCAAGTGTGGCCGATAATTGTGGCCGATAAATTAATTGTTGTACCCCTGGAATGTGTGCCGTCCAGTGACTGGGAAAAATGGGTCTCATCCTGCCTTACTAGTGGGGGTAACCAGCCAGGTTACCCAGGGCAGCTACAGTTGTTTTACTGTTCAAAATTATATATTAGGCTAAAGAGCTCATTAGTTTTAATATTTCGGCTGAAATAATAATTGGTAGTTAGTCAGAAGGAGGCACAGGTCAAAGACAGCTGCAAAAAATAAAAAGAGTCACAATCAGCAGTTGTAAACCAAACCAGAAATCAAACACCTTGTTAAATCAAAAGACAAAAGAGGACAGTTTCTAATTATAACTGCTGTCCACCTCAGCAGAAGCTGGTTTTAGCCAATAACTTCATGGGAACATATTGTGTACCCGGGAGGATTGACGATTCTGGGTGAATCGTATGTAGGACTCTCTTCCAGCAGACATTTTGGTGCTGTTCCGTGGTGTTAGCATCCTTTGGATAGAGTGTTCGTGTAGGGTTCAACAAACAAAAAAGTATTACATATAATTGCTACTTGATTTAGCACAGGAATAAAACCTTCAGCCTGTGAGAGCAATAACTGTTCTTTGGTTTCAAGAATCCTTGTTTTAATTAAAGATTAGTCATCTGCATTTTTGGGGGTTTCCAAGTACCATTTCTTTGTACTTTTGGTGCCAGTGTGAGTGTACAATTAAAATGTGAAATATATAGGATCCTTGCCAAAATTTCAGCGCTAAAGCACAAAACTCTTCCAACAACACCCATGGGTTGGCAAGTTTGGGTTGAGAAACATTTTATCAACAGGAATGGGTAGTTAAAAGAAAAAGTGGATGATTCAGCTTTTAATACATCTTTGAGAACATTTGCTTTGATGTAAAATGCCATTATCAGAATACTTGAAAAGAACCTTATGTGAACGATGGAGTTTTAATTCTCTGACCAATCTCAGCAACATCAGCTTATGGACCTGATTAATGTTTGTTCCACAAGGATTGTTCTTGCTCCATAGATCACATCACTTGAATGGAGCCGCCAAGTAGAGAAATGTTAGAAAATAACAGGGTGCATGGGACCTTTTTCATCACCTTGACCAGAATCTGTGTGATCTGCTGGATTTATCTGAATCTTCCTAGGTGCATGACCCACTCATACCAAGCATTCACTATTCTTCTAGTTTTTGTTCAGCTGAATTTATAGCAGTCATAAACACTAAGGCATCAGCTAACCTCAAGTTGTCTGCTTCTAGAATTTGTACGTGTCCTACGGCAAGTGGTTTGAAAACTGCCTTGAATGACTACATGATAACCCAGAGTTTCCCGTACCTCTCCATGTGTGAATCTAACTCACACTCTGCCATGCCATAAAAATATAATGCTCTTTGTCATGGTTCTGATCAGGTCAGTTAAGAGACTTATACCGGGGTTATGTTTAGGTACTTTATTGTAATTGTAAGACATGTTTTAAATAATAAGTGAAGCAAGCTTTAAAGGAAAATGGAATAATAAAGATAAAAGGGATAAAGCAGTACCTATAAATGGAATTACAGGTAAGTAGTAATGAGGGTGTGGCAAAAGCCACTTCGCCACTGGGGTTTGGAGAGGACTACTTGCCAGCCTTTTACCCTGTGACTATGGCCCCTGCAAAAGACCTGGCTAAAATACTTCAAACAGGCTCTGGAGCTTGTTAACCCCTATTAACAACTTGGAACATTTCTCACCGCAGTGTTCTAATTGTTTGTCTGGGTGGCCATGACTCCTATGAACAACCACGAGGTGGAAGCCATCTTGTTTGCATTAACGCAGGCAGCAGTGTTTTGGCAGGAATCTCATGGAACTGAAATCAAATACAGAAACTCCCGAACACTGCTGGACTTCCATCATCGCCTGCGTTCGGTTCTATTCAATTTAGAAGGGCGCTGTTCGGTGGGATCATTCGTCTCGATTAAGGGAAAAAGCTCCAGGGTAAGATTATTGACGCTGTTCGGTAGTTTGTTCGTTTGCATACTACCGACAATACCGGCCACAAGCCCTGATTCTCTGGAACTGTTTTGGGCATGGTACCATGCCTGTGGTCGTCAAAATACATGACTTCCATAAAATTTCTGAACCCCTGAACTAATCTGGGTGATTTTTGTATATGTTGGTCATCCAGATCAGGGCTATCAGGGGACATTTATGTGGATATGTTGTATATTGGGGTACATTTCATGTTTTGTAAAAATGTGTGTTTTTCTGCCTGGAGATAATTGAGTTACATTCAGGACTTGACTCAATTATCTCCCAGGCTGAGGGGAGGGATTGTGTGTAAGGTGTGGGAGTGTCACCAAATGTACTGCATTATCATATATGGCTTGTAACAATTGTCATCCTGTTCCCCACAAGGTCCAGGTGGGTGTTCCCTTGCATGGGGACATGCATATAAGTCCAGCTGAGGCACCATTAAAAGTGATTTTGCTTAACCCTCAACACGTAGCTTGGTCTCGTGATTGGAGGGGAACTGCTATATCACTACAAGCTTTTATAAGAGCTATACAGCTATACTCTCCTGGAGGAGAGGTCTTTCCCGCACAGCCCTGGAAATCAGAGATTGGTCCATGGTGGGAGGAAGATGGCGAGATCCCAGCTAAGCTAAGGCGGTTGTGGAGTCCTGCGGTGCTTGTGGTTTCTGGTGCGCTGCTTACGGTCCTCAGCATCATCTAGGAAGCATTTGTTGGCGGAGGTGATCCGTCACAGAGGATTTTAGAATACTGGATTTAGACAATAAGCCCTGGACAGGTTATGGAGAAGTAGATAGAAGCAGAACCTATAAAGGGAATTATAGGTAGAAATAAGGGAATAGTGAGAAGGAGAACCTATAAACAGAATTATAGGTAAGTAACAGGATATAAAGAAATAGATAGAAGAAGAACCTATAAATGGTTAGGAGGAAGACGGAGAACCGATAAACGGAATTATAGGTTTGGAAGGAGAAGGAGAACCGATAAACGGAATTATAGGTTTGGAAGGAGAAGGAGAACCGATAAACGGAATTATAGGTTAGGAGGAAGAAGGAGAACCGATAAACGGAATTATAGGTTTGGAAGGAGAACCGATAAACAGAATTATAGGTTAATAAGAAGAAAGAGAACCTATAAACGGAATTATAGGTTAGGAGGAAGAAGAACTTAGAATAGTCAGTATTATCCAGGCATGTTGAATTCGGTTGGAGTAAAAAGGGTTTGCAATAAAAGTAAAAAGATTAAAAAGTCCAAGTATGAATAAAGCAAGTTGGTTGAGTTGACTCTGGTAGTTGTAAAGTTGGTATGTGTCAGGATACTAGTTGATCCAGCACGCAGAACTGTATTACACCTAGGACTAAAGGTAATGTCTTACTGGGCCTTAGAATGGCCGGACTTAACGTGCCAGAGAATAGTCAGAATACTTGCCGAGGTTGGGGACACAGAATGAGACACAACGATGAGGGAAAGCCAAAAAGTCAAGGGTACCAGAATACAGGGAAGTCAAACAAAGCCAAAGTCAAAAAACAGAAATAAACGCTCAGGAACACACTCTCGGACAACCACTAGGGAAACCATGACAGGGCAATGAGGAAAGGCAAGAAAGGAGTTTAACTATGTCTCCTTTAAATCCTTTTGGCCGTACTTGGCCTCTGACCCCAGAACATGTGTGTGCGTCCTTTGCGTGACGTCATACACATCAATACCGTGGGTGGACGTGGGGTTATAAATTGGTATAGGTCCGCAGCGGCCAGCATCTTTCAATATGACGCAGGAGTCAGACATACCGGTACAGGGCTGCCGACCAGCATCTCCACCAATGCCCGGAAGGTAGTTATCCCCAGTGACACCACAAGATGAGGATGAACATGTGACAGTATGTGAACAAGGTAAAAAGATTACAAAGTCCAGAATGAATAAAGCAAGTTGGTTGAGTTGACTCCGGAAGTTGTAAAGTTGATTTGCAAACAAGGTAAAAAGATAACAAAGTCCAATATGAAATAAAGCAGGTTGGAATTGGAAATCAGGATTTGTTACCAAGCTTCTTAGAAAAGAGCAGTCTGGAAACAAGCAGGTTGGTTGAATAAATCAAGATGGTCCAAGGGTATTTGGAGTTGAGCAGGTTACTCAGTATGAGCCAGGAACAGAAATCATGTCACGTCCAGAAGCACAACTTCAATCAATGTAAAGGCAGTTTGGTTTAGTCGGGTGTGGCCTTTTATAGCAGATATAATTATCATGCTATGCAGGTGAGAGTGAGTTTAGATGGATAGACTAGTGGCTAGGAAGGCCACTAGTGCTAAAACATAGTTACTGCAGACATAATCTTTAATGAAAGGAATGAAATACCAAAATTAGGGTTTGGATCCTAACACTTTTTTCCTCCCTAATCTCCTGTAGAAGAACAGACTAGACACTTCCAATCTGTAGCGGTTTGTGCAGGATACAAGTAATCGTAGAACATGATGCTTGTCCCACATCAAGCTGCTCACCAGCAAGATCAACATACACCAGGATTGTCCAACCACAGGGAGCTACTGTGGACCACAGTTAGCATGATGCTCAAGCAGTCCTACGGCTGACCTAACATCGAGGGAAAGTGTAATCCACACTGGCCGCAGTGCATGAAGCTCCTTTCAATGTTGTTTTGAGATGTAGAGAAGAGATAGTGTGTAACGTCATTGATACTGCAGTGTTATCAGCCAGACACATCTTAGTAATGGGGCATAATGTGAGTGGTTGGCATCCAATGAATTGGTGAGATTTAACCTTTCGGGGTTTTCTCTCTCATTTTGTTCTTGGCCAATTACGAGCGTGTCTACAGTATCTGTTCCATTGGTCCTGTGTTAATACCTTTTAAGGTACCAAGGGATACTTGTTGTAACGGACCGTTTTGCACACAAGGGGTAAAAACCGTTTAGGCGATCGGCCCCCTTTCCAGAGATACAGGCACAGCTACTGCAGAACATCAAACTCCCAAACTGGATACAAAATAGCACTCCAACTCCCGAACTGGAACCTCCCAAATAGCTGCTAGCAGACGAACAGGAAAAGCTCCCAAGCAGCTTACACTCCTGGCAATCAGTCTCTAACAGCATACAGTGAATCCCCCCAAGAACGAGACAAGGCTCCGTGTTGAGGGTCAAGCAGTGGTCTGAGGTGCTGGCACACCCAGCCTGGTTTTTATTACAGTGTTTCAAATACAGGACCACCCACAGGGAGGGATAAAACAACCAATCATATCACAGTTACATCCCACATATTCCCTCCCCTTATCCTGAGAGGAAACTCAATTATACAAACAGTTAAAACATACTTTCTACCCAACTTTTATAACTCCAAAACCATACATCACATTCACATAAAATTACATATTCTCAATCAATCCATTCAGGGGAACAACATATTCAAAAATGGCACAAATCAGACAAGGGGTTCAAAAGTTAGTAAAAAGTCCTTTGTGACTAAATGAAGCATGGCTTTCTGGCCCAAACCAGTTTCAGAGTCTTCTATCCTGGAGATAAGTAATTCAATTATCTCCCAGGACAGACACAAGACTCCATTAAGCACATGGTTGCAAAAAGACACAAAGCACTTTAAAATACATAAAGTCACATTTATACATAAAACACAGACATTTCACATATCCCCAGATAGCTCAGGTCTGAGCGCACATTATTAAGTGAATGGCGCTCGGACCACACAAATACAGTTTAATCACCATGGAGCCAAAGTCTTTACAGTCAGTTTCATACGAATGGGCTCCATGGGATTCCCATCTGGGGTATAACACATTCAAACAAATCTACTGAAACCCAGGCAGAAAAGCACGACTGAAGCTTTTCTGCAGGTAAAAAAGATGTCTTTTAACAGGGGGCCATAGTCCAAAGGCAGCAGGCGAGCAACCAGGCTTCTCCAATGCAATGTGGCGAGATTGGTCTCGTCACATCTCTCCCCTTTTCCAAACAGACTAACAGGGTATCTGACCTCCTGCCGGTCAGTGCCCTTGTTAGTCCAGCAGCCCACCCACAACAAATAATCAACAGCACAGCCCACCCACAATAAATGGTTACTACACCTGGGTAAAGGGGAAGCTTGTCCATGTCCAGGTGCCTCACCACGGCTGTGCTGGGTACGGGTACGCTGACTTGGTGGGTTGCTGCGTGGGCAGAGACCAGCGGCACTCTGCCCTGTTGCCAGCGCTACTGGGAGGGTAGCCTGGTGGAAGCCTGGTTGTTGGAGGGGGAGACCGACTGTCTCCCCTTTAAATACACCGCTCTGCTGCTGCTGCTGGAGACTGACTGTCTCCCCTTTAGATGCACAGTCCTGCTGCTGGAGACTGACTGTCTCCCCTTTAGATGCACAGTCCTGCTGCTGGAGACCGACCGTCTCCCCTTTGGTTACCCATCTCTGCTGCTGGAGGGGGAGACCGACTGTCTCCCCTTTGGCTAGACAGCCCTGTCGCTGGGGGGCAGGACCGACCGTCCCTACCCCCTGTGCTGGCAGTGTAGAGACTACGGTCCCATCTGCACCGTTGTGGGGCTTACTGTCTCCCCTTTGTACATTAAGCTGCCGCTGGGGAGAGGGGGTAACAAGCTCCTCTCCCATACAAACTTCCAGCTGTGGGGGAGGGAGACCGACTGTCTCTGCTCCCAATACAGAGTCCTGCTGCTGGGGAAAGGAGACTGGGCTCTCTATTCCCGGTAGGACACTCTGCCGCTGGGGAATGGAGACTGGGCTCCCAATTCCCAAAAAATCACGCTGCCGCTGGGGAGGGAGGACACTGTTCTCCTCTCCCTGCACTTTACACTGCCTTCCCGGCATATCACTCTGCTGCTGGGGGGCAGGAACAGCTACCTCTGCCCCCTGTAACTCAGCCTGCCGCTGGGGAATGGAGCTCAGGCTCCCAATTCCCTGCAATATCTCCCGCTGGGGAATGGAGCTCGGGCTCCCAATTCCCTGCAATTTCTCCCGCTGGGGAATGGAGCTCGGGCTCCCAATTCCCTGCAATTCATTCTGCTGCTGGGGGACAGGAGCGACTATCTCTGTCCCCTGTAACTCAGCCTGCCGCTGGGGAATGGAGCTCAGGCTCCCAATTCCCTGCAATATCTCCCGCTGGGGAATGGAGACTGGGCTCCCAATTCCCAATAAATCACACGGCCGCTGGGGAATGGAGACTGGGCTCCCAATTCCCTGCAGGACCGGTGGAGAGACCTCGGTCCCATCTCTACCGGCCACCTGGGGTTCTTCCCAGAAAATATCCACAATGTCTTCCCAGCTGAATGGGTCTGGTTCTGGCTCTGTCACCTTGCTGTCCTGCTGAATCTTCTCAATGGAGTGGAAGAGATCTCGGTAGTCCTGCTCCAGTTCCCACTCCAGGGTTGCTAGGTGGGCCAGGTCTTGCTCAATGTCGTGAGTGTCGTCCCAGTCATACCTGCTCTCCCTCCACTCCAAGAGATCACTGAACCGGGCTTGTGTAGGGCTCCCAAATTCAGGCTCTGAAAAAGCCTCCCATAACAAGCCAGGACCATCAAACTCCTCTCCCTCTGGCTTGTCATGCTCGGCTGTCCAGGGCAGGTACTGTGCCCCATACCACCAAAGCGCCTGGTATGCATCTTCCAGCCAAATCTCCTGCCATACCCGGTGCTCCAATTCCTTCACCCATTCATCTAGGGGCTGCTCTCCCAGGAAGGGCATCCGCAGGGCCACTTGCTTCTGCAACCGCTGCTCTTCACTGGGGAGACTCTCACCCCGCTGGTACTGTACATTATCCAGGGCCTGGTACCAGATGCCTTTCCTTAATGCATCCCGGCCATCCAGGTCCTCCTCCTCGTATGACACTGCTGGTTCCATGCTGTTGCTGTCAGGGTCGCTGTACTCAGACATGCGTTGCCCTCAAATTGTAAAATCCAAAGAAATGGTGTCGCCTGTAGCTGTCCTGTAGTCTGTAGGAACGATCCCACCGCTGCCACCAATTGTAACGGACCGTTTTGCACACAAGGGGTAAAAACCGTTTAGGCGATCGGCCCCCTTTCCAGAGATACAGGCACAGCTACTGCAGAACATCAAACTCCCAAACTGGATACAAAATAGCACTCCAACTCCCGAACTGGAACCTCCCAAATAGCTGCTAGCAGACGAACAGGAAAAGCTCCCAAGCAGCTTACACTCCTGGCAATCAGTCTCTAACAGCATACAGTGAATCCCCCCAAGAACGAGACAAGGCTCCGTGTTGAGGGTCAAGCAGTGGTCTGAGGTGCTGGCACACCCAGCCTGGTTTTTATTAGTGTTTCAAATACAGGACCACCCACAGGGAGGGATAAAACAACCAATCATATCACAGTTACATCCCACATATTCCCTCCCCTTATCCTGAGAGGAAACTCAATTATACAAACAGTTAAAACATACTTTCTACCCAACTTTCATAACTCCAAAACCATACATCACATTCACATAAAATTACATATTCTCAATCAATCCATTCAGGGGAACAACATATTCAAAAATGGCACAAATCAGACAAGGGGTTCAAAAGTTAGTAAAAAGTCCTTTGTGACTAAATGAAGCATGGCTTTCTGGCCCAAACCAGTTTCAGAGTCTTCTATCCTGGAGATAAGTAATTCAATTATCTCCCAGGATAGACACAAGACTCCATTAAGCACATGGTTGCAAAAAGACACAAAGCACTTTAAAATACATAAAGTCACATTTATACATAAAACACAGACATTTCACATATCCCCAGATAGCTCAGGTCTGAGCGCACATTATTAAGTGAATGGCGCTCGGACCACACAAATACAGTTTCATACGAATGGGCTCCATGGGATTCCCATCTGGGGTATAACACATTCAAACAAATCTACTGAAACCCAGGCAGAAAAGCACGACTGAAGCTTTTCTGCAGGTAAAAAAGATGTCTTTTAACAGGGGGCCATAGTCCAAAGGCAGCAGGCGAGCAACCAGGCTTCTCCAATGCAATGTGGCGAGATTGGTCTCGTCACACTTGTCCTTTACCTCATTATCTTAAACAGTGCAGATAATCAACAGATTCAGATTTCATGATATCCCTGCTTCAAGAGAGGTTTGGACATTTTTAATTGAAACACCTGTGCACAAGTAGGGATTTTCCCAAATTCAGTCTTACTTGTGGATCTGGAACTAAGGTTTTAGGCACACTGTATACAGCAGTTTGAATACAAGGAATTTTATAAGGAATAGCTATTTATTACAAGTTATTAGTGTTGGACGGAATGTGGATGTTGGTGGGATTGTCAAATGAATCGAGTCTATATAAGCATTTGTTGTTCCCAGAGACAATGCTGACCCATCCAGGTTACCCCCATTAAGCTGAACCAGACTAATTATCCTGATATTACCCAACATGATTCACTGTAGACGGCAGATTGAACCCTTTGTAAACACATTGTAGGACTGGGATTTACAAGGAAGTCTTACCCTGCCATAGCCTTCTCGGTCTTGTTGCATTTGGATGTAACATTTTATATATCACCAGAAAATTAAACATAATTAATCCCATTCATCGACTTTATAGTATCTACATAGGAAAGGCAAAAGGCAAAGTCAGCACCATTATAGACATATCCTTGCACATTTAAATGTTCATGAGCCAGAGACACGTAATAATCTATAAAATAGTCTTCATACTCATGTGAGTATCCCGCAGACTTAAGTGCATTTAACTCCAAAAGTAAGAATCTTTGTTTTGGCAGAGACTCCCCATAAAAACGAAGTCCTTCTCTCACCCGTTGAATGTCTTGAAACAACCATGTTCGGAATGTTCGACAATTATTAATCAGCGGCTCAATCTGTGAGGATGGTTAATGGCGAACCATAGACACAGTGGCTATTAGCCCACCCTTAACCACCTCTTAAACAACTTCCGAAAGGAACTAACAGCTTTAATCTAAATCCAGAGAGTTTTCCAAAGAGGATTTCCACACCCAAATTCCTCCAGGTTGCAGGACGGAAAATTCATCTGTATTCTGGTTTTGGAAAAGTTATTTTACAGCCTATAAAAATAGATATTTTTTTCTTAGTATAAGGTATTGCAGTGTCTTGCCGTGTGTCTGGGTGTTTGGGGGGGCAGGGAGGATGTATTTTTAAGAAAATACATTTTCATTAAAGAAAAATGTTACCAATGAAGGAAAAACTAGACTTTAAAACAAACAAACAATATTCTTTTCATCAAATCTGAAAGCTTTGAAGACATTTATCGTTAATATTCATTATTAGTGAAAATATTAAGGCAATGGATAAGAATCGTTAATTCCAGTCACTATTTTTTCACATTATGAAGATGGAACTTGTCCATCCATGGTAATATTACGTGTATATTGGGGGTTTGTTCCATCCATGGTAATATTACGTGTATATTGGGGGTTTGTTCCATCCATGGTAATATTACGTGTATATTGGGGGCTTGTTCCATCCATGGTAATATTACGTGTATATTGGGGGTTTGTTCCATCCATGGTAATATTACGTGTATATTGGGGGTTTGTTCCATCCATGGTAATATTATGTGTATATTGGGGGGTTGTTCCATCCATGGTAATATTACGTGTATTGGGGGTTTGTTCCATCCATGGTAATATTACGTGTATATTGGGGGTTTGTTCCATCCATGGTAATATTACGTGTATATTGGGGGGCTTGTTCCATCCATGGTAATATTACGTGTATATTGGGGGTTTGTTCCATCCATGGTAATATTACGTGTATATTGGGGGCATGTTCCATGCATGGTATATTACGTGTATGTTGGGGGCTTGTTCCATCCATGGTAATATTACGTGTATATTGGGGGCTTGTTCCATGCATGGTAGTATTACGTGTATGTTGGGGGGCTTGTTCCATCCATGGTAATATTACGTGTATGTTGGGGGGCTTGTTCCATCCATGGTAATATTACGTGTATATTGGGGGTTTGTTCCATCCATGGTAATATTACGTGTATATTGGGGGTTTGTTCCATCCATGGTAATATTACGTGTATATTGGGGGCTTGTTCCATCCATGGTAATATTAATATTGGGGGGTTGTTCCATCCATGGTAATATTAGGTGTATATTGGGGGTTTGTTCCATCCATGGTAATATTACGTGTATATTTGTTCCATCCATGGTAATATTACGTGTATATTGGGGGCTTGTTCCATGCATGGTATATTACGTGTATATTGGGGGGCTTGTTCCATCCATGGTAATATTACGTGTATATTGGGGGCTTGTTCCATCCATGGTAATATTACGTGTATATTGGGGGGCTTGTTTCCATCCATGGTATATTACGTGTATATTGGGGGTTTGTTCCATCCATGGTAATATTACGTGTATATTGGGGGTTCGTTCCATCCATGGTAATATTACGTGTATATTGGGGCTTGTTCCATGGGCTTGTTCCATCCATGGTATATACGTGTATATTGGGGGTTTGTTCCATGCATGGTAATATTACGTGTATATTGGGGGTTTGTTCCATCCATGGTAATATTACGTGTATATTGGGGGCTTGTTCCATCCATGGTAATATTACGTGTATGTTGGGGGTTTGTTCCATCCATGGTAATATTACGTGTATATTGGGGGCTTGTTCCATGCATGGTATATTACGTGTATGTTGGGGGGCTTGTTCCATCCATGGTAATATTACGTGTATATTGGGGGCTTGTTCCATGCATGGTATATTACGTGTATGTTGGGGGGCTTGTTCCATCCATGGTAATATTACGTGTATGTTGGGGGGCTTGTTCCATCCATGGTAATATTACGTGTATATTGGGGGTTTGTTCCATCCATGGTAATATTACGTGTATATTGGGGGCTTGGCATGGTAATATTACGTGTGTATTGGGGGGCTTGTTCCATCCATGGTAATATTACGTGTATATTGGGGGTTTGTTCCATCCATGGTAATATTACGTGTATATTGGGGGCTTGTTCCATGCATGGTATATTACGTGATGTTGGGGGGCTTGTTCCATCCATGGTAATATTACGTGTATATTGGGGGTTTGTTCCATCCATGGTAATATTACGTGTATATTGGGGGTTTGTTCCATCCATGGTAATATTCGTGTATATTGGGGGGTTTGTTCCATCCATGGTAATATTATGTGTATATTGGGGAATTGTTCCATCCATGGTGATGAGTATTCGTTATGTGGGGTTTGTTCATCCATGGTAATGGGTGTATATTGGGGTTGTTCCATCCATGGTAATATTCGTGTATATTGGGGTTTGTTCATCCGTAGTATTGTGTGCGTGTATATTAAGGGGTTTTCTGATTTCCATCCTTAGTATCCAATGCGTGTGTATATTGGCGGGTTTGTTCCATCCATGGTAATATTACGTGTATATTGGGGGTTTGTTCCATCCATGGTAATATTATGTGTATATTGGCGGGCTTGTTCCATCCATGGTAATATTATGTGTATATTGGGGAGCTTGTTCCATCCATGGTAATATTATGTGTATATTGGGGGGTGTTACGACACGTACCGTCGGGTAGATGAAGCCGCCGTTTAGGCAAAAATCCCCTTCTCCAGAAATGCAGGTTAAATTCAGCCGACCGCCAAACTCCCGAACGAAGTCCGCGAACACGGCAACTCCCGATCAGCCAAACAGTCGAACGCCTTCCACAGCTAGAAATAACGAAAGCGCTGTCCCAGTAATAATTCCCCCACAAACGAGACCAAGCTCCGTCTTGAGGGTCAAATAAAGATCTGTTTAATGGGGGCTACCTGCCCGGTATTTATGCAGGTCTCCACAAGGTGGACACTCCCCGAGGGGACCTTGTGGAAGACTGTAAAACATATTGTACAGTAGCCAATCGCAGTGGCTTCAATAATAGCCCTTCCCATCTTGCCCATAATTCCTTCTCCTCTACCTCGGAGATAATTAGGAAGAAACCTAATTATCTCTCAAGGTAGACACAATCGCCATCTTGGAATACAGTAACAAATTTACATTAAAATACATAACGACAGAATTACCGAATGCATATGGTTCGTGCAACGTATCCCCTGACAGCCTGGATCTGAGGGCATGTTTTCACCGAATAGCGCTCAGATCCGATGTATCTAGTCGAATCGCCATGGAGTCAAAGTTTTTCACCAGTCCTTCGGTATACGAATGACTCCATGGGATGGCTGTCGGGGCGAAAGTCCATACGAATGAACAAAACTCCCGAACGACCGACGTTCGCATGCCTTGTCGAAAAGGAAGGTAGGCAGCAGCTTTTCAGCGGTGTTCGGCAGTTTAAGTGTCCGTTTTTAGGTCCATACAGTTTGTACCGAACACCGCTCTGTGTTCGTATGTCCCAAAATGGCCGCTGCCTCGTGGTCGACATGCGAACGACGACCACCCGTACGAATGGAATGGAGAGGTGTCTGCGGTTAACCACAACGTTCTAATTGGGGCCAATAGGTTAACCAGCAGCACACTCCTCTCCTGGGTGGTCGTTCGTTCGGTAGTTTCAATCGGTAGTTTTGCAAATTACACGAACGGGGGTATACGAACAGGCAATTCCGCGAACAAAGGGAAACAGACGAACCAACAATGCAGATGAATCTGTCACAGGGGGCTTGTTCCATCCATGGTAATATTACGTGTATATTGGGGGTTTGTTCCATCCATGGTAATATTACGTGTATATTGGGGGGTTTGTTCCATCCATGGTAATATTACGTGTATATTGGGGGTTTGTTCCATCCATGGTAATATTACGTGAATGTTTGGGGGCTTGTTCCATCCATGGTAATATTACGTGTATATTGGGGGATTGTTCCATCCATGGTAATATTACGTGTATATTGGGGGTTTGTTCCATCCATGGTAATATTACGTGTATATTGGGGAGCTTGTTCCATCCATGGTAATATTACGTGTATATTGGGGGGCTTGTTCCATCCATGGTAATATTACGTGTATATTGGGGATTTGTTCCATTCATGGTAATATTACGTGTATATTGGGGGTTTGTTCCATCCATGGTAATATTACGTGTATATTGGGGGCTTGTTCCATCCATGGTAATATTACGTGTATGTTGGGGGGCTTGTTCCATCCATGGTAATATTATGTGTATATTGGGGGGCTTGTTCCATCCATGGTAATATTACGTGTATATTGGGGGTTTGTTCCATCCATGGTAATATTACGTGTATATTGGGGGCTTGTTCCATGCATGGTAGTATTACGTGTATGTTGGGGGGCTTGTTCCATCCATGGTAATATTACGTGTATATTGGGGGTTTGTTCCATCCATGGTAATATTACGTGTATATTGGGGGGCTTGTTCCATCCATGGTAGTATTACGTGTATATTGGGGGCTTGTTCCATCCATGGTAATATTACGTGTATATTGGGGGCTTGTTCCATCCATGGTAATATTACGTGTATATTGGGGAGCTTGTTCCATCCATGGTAATATTATGTGTATATTGGGGGGTTTGTTACATCCATGGTAATATTACGTGTATATTGGGGGGCTTGTTACATCCATGGTAATATTACGTGTATATTGGGTGTTTGTTCCATCCATGGTAATATTACGTGTATATTGGGGGTTTGTTCCATCCATGGTAATATTACGTGTATATTGGGGGGGCTTGTTCCATCCATGGTAGTATTACGTGTATATTGGGGGCTTGTTCCATCCATGGTAATATTACGTGTATATTGGGGGCTTGTTCCATCCATGGTAATATTACGTGTATATTGGGGGCTTGTTCCATCCATGGTAATATTACATGTATATTGGGGAGCTTGTTCCATCCATGGTAATATTACGTGTATATTGGGGGGTTTGTTCCATCCATGGTAATATTACGTGTATATTGGGGGTTTGTTCGATCCACATGGTAATATTACGCGGTATGTATTGGGGGTTTGTTCCATCCATGGTAATATTACGTGTATATTGTGTTTTGTTCCATCCATGGTAATATTACGTATATTGGGAGCTTGTTCCATCCATGGTAATATTAATGCGGTATATTGGGGGTTTAGAACGATCCATGGTAATATTATGTGTATATTGGGGGGCTTGTTCCATCCATGGTAATATTACGTGTATATTGGGGGCTTGTTCCATCCATGGTAATATTACGTGTATATTGGGGGTTTGTTCCATCCATGGTAATATTACGTGTATATTGGGGGGCTTGTTCCATCCATGGTAATATTACGTGTATATTGGGGGTTTGTTCCATCCATGGTAATATTACGTGTATATTGGGGGCTTGTTCCATGCATGGTAGTATTACGTGTATATTGGGGGCTTGTTCCATCCATGGTAATATTACGTATATTGGGGGTTTGAAACTCCATCCATGGTAATATTAATGCGGTATATTAAATTGTTCCATCCATGGTAATATTAATGCATATTGGGGGTTTGTTCCATCCATGGTAATATTACGTGTATATTGGGGGTTTGTTCCATCCATGGTAATATTATGTGTATATTGGGGATTTGTTCCATCCATGGTAATATTACGTGTATATTGGGGATTTGTTCCATCCATGGTAATATTACGTGTATATTGGGGGCTTGTTCCATGCATGGTAATATTACGTGTATATTGGGGGCTTGTTCCATCCATGGTAATATTACGTGTATATTGGGGAGCTTGTTCCATCCGTGGTAATATTACGTGTATATTGGGGGGTTTGTTCCATCCGTGTTAATATTACGTGTATATTGGGGGTTTGTTCCATCCATGGTAATATTACGTGTATATTGGGGGCTTGTTCCATCCATGGTAATATTACGTGTATATTGGGGGCTTGTTCCATCCATGGTAATATTACGTGTATATTGGGGGGCTTGTTCCATCCATGGTAATATTATGTGTATATTGGGGGGTTTGTTCCATGCATGGTAATATTACGTGTATATTGGGGGTTTGTTCCATCCATGGTAATATTATGTGTATATTGGGGGTTTGTTCCATCCATGGTAATATTACGTGTATTGGGGGTTTGTTCCATCCATGGTAATATTACGTGTATATTGGGGGTTTGTTCCATCCATGGTAATATTACGTGTATATTGGGGGGCTTGTTCCATCCATGGTAATATTACGTGTATATTGGGGGTTTGTTCCATCCATGGTAATATTACGTGTATATTGGGGGTTTGTTCCATCCATGGTAATATTACGTGTATATTGGGGGGTTTGTTCCATCCATGGTAATATTACGTGTATATTGGGGTGTTTGTTCCATCCATGGTAATATTACGTGTATATTGGGGGTTTGTTCCATCCATGGTAATATTACGTGTATATTGGGGGCTTGTTCCATCCATGGTAATATTACGTGTATGTTGGGGGGCTTGTTCCATCCATGGTAATATTACGTGTATATTGGGGGCTTGTTCCATCCATGGTAATATTACGTGGTAATATAACTAAAATGTAATTTAGAAAAAGAACAATGTGTCTTATTTACACAGAATGATTTCTAAACACATTTATTGTAGTTTAAAGACACATTACTGGGAGTATTATTCCTGTGGAGCTCTGTAACACACTCGGACACATTACTGGGAGTATTATTGGTGTGGAGCTCTGTTATACTCAGACACATTACTGGGAGTATTATTGCTGTGGAGCTCTGTTATACACTCAGACACATTACTGGGAGTATTATTGCTGTGGAGCTCTGTTATACACTCAGACACATTACTGAGAGTGTTATTGCTGTGGAGCTCTGTTATACACCCAGACACATTACTGGGAGTATTATTGCTGTGGAGCTCTGTTATACACTCAGACACATTACTGGTAGTATTATTGCTGTGGAGCTCTGTTATACACTCAGACACATTACTGGGAGTATTATTGCTGTGGAGCTCTGTTATACACTCAGACACATTACTGAGAGTATTATTGCTGTGGAGCTCTGTTATACACTCAGACACATTACTGAGAGTATTATTGCTGTGGAGCTCTGTTATACACTCAGACACATTACTGGGAGTATTATTGCTGTGGAGCTCTGTTATACACTCAGACACATTACTCGGAGTATTATTGCTGTGGAGCTCTATTATACACTCAGACACATTATTGGGAGTATTATTGCTGTGGAGCTCTGTTATACACTCAGACACATTACTGGGAGTATTATTGCTGTGGAGCCCCGTTATACACTCAGACACATTACTGGGAGTATTATTGCTGTGGAGCTCTGTTATACACTCAGACACATTACTGGGAGTAATATTGCTGTGCAGCTCTGTTATACACTCAGACACATTACTGGGAGTATTATTGCTGTGGAGCTCTGTTATAAACTCAGACACATTACTGGGAGTATTATTGCTGTGGAGCTCTGTTATAAACTCAGACACATTACTGGGAGTATTATTGCTGTGGAGCTCTGTTATACACACAGACACATTACTGGGAGTATTATTGCTGTGGAGCTCTGTTATACACTCAGACACATTACTGGGAGTATTATTACTGTGGAGCTCTGTTATACACTCAGACACATTGATGGGAGTATTATTGCTGTGGAGCTGTGTTATACACTCAGACACATTACTGGGAGTATTATTGCTGTGGAGCTCTGTTATACACTCAGACACATTACTGGGAGTATTATTGCTGTGGAGCTCTGTTATACACTCAGACACATTACTGGGAGTATTATTACTGTGGAGCTCTGCTATACACTCAGACACATTACTGGGAGTATTATTGCTGTGGAGCTCTGTTATACACTCAGACACATTACTGGGAGTATTATTGTTGCAAAGCTCTGTTATACACTCAGACACATTACTGGGAGTATTATTGATGTGGAGCTCTGTTATACACTCAGACACATTACTGGGAGTATTTTTGCTGTGGAGCTCTGTTATACACTCAGACACATTACTGGGAGTATTATTACTGTGGAGCTCTGTTATACACTCAGACACATTACTGGGAGTATTATTGCTGTGGAGCTCTGTTATACACTCAGACACATTACTGGGAGTATTATTGCTGTAGAGCTCTGTTACACACAGTCACATTAATGGGAGTATTATTGCTGTGGAGCTCCGTTATACACTCAGACACATTACCGGGAGTATTATTGCTGTGGAGCTCTGTTATACACTCAGACACATTACTGGGAGTATTATTGCTGTGGAGCTCTGTTATACACTCAGACACATTACTGGGAGTATTATTGCTGTGGAGCTCTGTTATACACTCAGACACATTACTGGGAGTATTATTGCTGTAGAGCTCTGTTATATACTCAGACACATTACTGGGAGTATTATTGCTGTGGAGCTCTGTTATACACTCAGACACATTACTGGGAGTATTATGGCTGTGGAGCTCTGTTATACACTCAGACACATTACTGGGAGTATTATTGCTGTGGAGCTCTGTTATACACTCAGACACATTACTGAGTTGCTATGGAGCTCTGTTATACACTCAGACACATTACTGGGAGTATTATTGCTGTGGAGCTCTGTTATACACTCAGACACATTACTGGGAGTATTATTGCTGTGGAGCTCTGTTATACACTCAGACACATTACTGGGAGTATTATTGCTGTGGAGCCCTGTTATACACTCAGACACATTACTGGGAGTATTATTGCTGTGGAGCTCTGTTATACACTCAGACACATTACTGGGAGTATTATTGCTGTGGAGCTCTGTTATACACTCAGACACATACTGGGAGTATTATTGCTGTGGAGCTCTGTTATACACTCAGACACATTACTGGAGTATTATTGCTGTGGAGCTCAGTTATACACTCAGACACATTACTGGGAGTATTATTGCTGTGGAGCTCTGTTATACACTCAGACACATTACTGGGAGTATTATTACTGTGGAGCTCCGTTTTACACTCAGACACATTACTGGGTGTATTATTGCTGTGGATCTCCGTCATACACTCAGACACATTACTGGGAGTATTATTGCTGTAGAGCTCTGTGATACACACACACACATTACTGGGGGTATTATTGCTGTGGAGCTCTGTTATACACTCAGACACATTACTGGGAGTATTATTACTGTGGAGCTCTGTTATACACCCAGCCACATTACTGGGAGTAGTATTGCTGTGGAGCTTTGTTATACACTCAGACACATTACTGGGAGTATTATTGCTGTGGAGCTCTGTTATACACTCAGACACATTACTGGGAGTATTATTGCTGTGAGCTCTGTTATACACTCAGACACATTACTGGGAGTATTATTGCTGTGGAGCTCTGTTATACACTCAGACACATTACTGGGAGTATTATTGCTGTGGAGCTCTGTTATACACTCAGACACATTACTCGGAGTATTCTTGCTGTGGAGCTCTGTGATACACCCAGACACATTACGGGGAGTATTATTGCTGCAGAGTTCTGTTATACATTCAGACACATTACTGGGAGTATTATTGTTGTGGAGCTCTGTTATACACTCAGACAAATTACTGGGAGTATTATTGCTGTGGAGCTCTGTTATACACTCAGACACATTACTGGGAGTATTATTGCTTTGGAGCTCTGTTATACACTCAGACACATTACTGGGAGTATTATTGCTGTGGAGCTCTGTTATACACTCAGACACATTACTGGGAGTATTATTGCTGTGGAGCTCTGTTATACACTCAGACACATTACTGGGAGTATTATTGCTGTGGGGCTCTGTTATACACTCAGACACATTACTGGGAGTATTATTGCTGCGGAGCCCTGTTATACACTAAGATACATTACTGGGAGTATTATTGCTTTGGAGCTCTGTTATACACTCAGACACATTACTGGGAGTATTATTGCTGTTGGGTTCTGTCATACACTCAGGCACATTACTGGGGGTATTATTGCTTTGGAGCTCTGTTATACACTCAGACACATTACTGGGAGTATTATTGCTGTGGGTTTCTGTTATACATTCAGACACATTACTGGGAGTATTATAGCTGTGGAGCTCTGTTATACACTCAGACACATTACTGGGAGTATTATTACTGTGGGGCTCTGTTATACACTCAGACACATTACTGGGAGTATTATTGCTGTGGAGCTCTGTTATACACTAAGAGACATTACTGGGAGTATTATTGCTGTGGAGCTCTGTTATACACTCAGACACATTACTGTGAGTATTATTGCTGTGGAGCTCTGTTATACACTCAGACACATTACTGGGAGTATTATTGCTGTGGAGCTCTGTTATACACTCAGACACATTACTGGGAGTATTATTGCTGCGGAGCTCTGTTATACACAGACACATTACTAGGAGTATTATTGCTGCGGAGCTCTGTTATATACTCAGACACACCAACAATATGGAGCTTATAGAAAAGAGGGACATTAGGAGAGAAAAGAGAGACAGAGGGATTTGGGGACAAAATAGGGACTGTCTCTCCTATATAGGGACACTTGGGAGGTATGGTGAAATGATGCTCCGGTTAATTCTCTCAGTGTGGGTGTTCTGTTCGCACAATCTGTATATGAAATGAGTATTAGTGTTCCACATTACAACACAGCCAATGGCATTGCAGATACTCCTTCACACGTTGATCAGCCTGGTCCAGATCCTTTGTTACAGTAAGCTCTGTTTTCTTTATTCTCACCATATTTACAAACAGATTGTTATTCTCACATTAGCGTGTATTGCAGATGTTTACTGTGTACATTATCTGCGATGATGGACTATTTGTATAGATGTTAATAGTTCCACAGAATAAACTAACTATAAGGCTAAAGAAAAAGTATTTTATTGGTGGAAATTCATGGAATTCCTCCTCAAAGACCATGAAAAACTAATCTTCGATTTCACAGCAGATTTAAGAGGCTTTTTATGTTCTTCCAAGGCAGTTGGGAGAGGTTGTCTGTAGCCCTAGAAATACTTTGTTTCACAGTAGGTTTTTTTATTGTAATTGTGTGAATTTATAGCAAGTTATTGTGAACGAGGAACGGGAATCACAGACAGCACTTTCCATAACCTGTCACTGTATAAATAGAAGGCTTCCAGCAGGCAGATCCCCAGCGGTTAGTACTTACTGTGGCGAAACCAACCTCGCCACTATGTTCTGGAGAAGCCTGGTTGCCCGCCTGCTGCCCCAGGATTATGTCCCCCATGTAAAAACCTTTATTTCTCCCTGCAGAAAGGCTTGTTCGTGCCTTTCTGCCAGGGCGTTCGGTAAATTGAATCTACCACCTGGGTAAGGAGTGTGCCAGCAATTTACCTCCCTGAAGCTGCGGTTAACCGCAGCTTAATTGCCAAACGTTGGATGGCCGTTATTAGTATAGCCGAACACGTGGCAGCGGCCATCTTAAACAGACGAATGCTCAGCTGTGTTCGTCAATGATTCCCTAGAACTGGAAACTGCTATGACTTTTTCACGCCAACCTCCCTTCTACTGTCTCATTCATTTGTACGAATGCCGTGCCATTCGGTACTTTGATTGTGTGAACAGTGCTACCCCAGATAGCTATGCCATGGAGCCCATTCTTTAACGAAAGACTATGTGAAAGACTTTGGCTCCATGGCAGTTGAACTGTATGTATGTGATCTGAGCCCCATTCGGTAATAATGTGCGCTCAGATCTAAGCTATGTGGGGATATGTTGAATGTATCTATTCTGTTCGGTAGTTGTAATATTGTATATTTTTATGTGTTTTCCTTACCATGTGTAAAATAGAGATTTGCCTCTATCCTCGGGGATAATTGAGTTACTTCACAATTATCTCCAGGATAGAGAGGAGGGATTATAATGTGCATGTGGGAGTGTTTACTGTTAAACTGTTTCTATTGGTCAATGTACAATTTGTGTCCTAGTTTCCCACCAGGTCCCTTATGGGAGTGTCCACCTGGTGGGAGACCTGCATAAATACCGGGCAGGTAGCCCAGATTAAACAGATCACCTGCTGACCCTCAATACGGAGCCTCGTCTCGTACTTGAGGGGATTATTCGTATGGTTTTACGGTTGCCTGTTCGGGAGCGTAAACCTTGTTTTTTTCCGTTCGACTGTTTGGAATGTTTGTATGGTTTGGAGCATTCGTATGGTTTGTCCTGTTCGGCGGATTGGTGTATTTAGTAGCTGCCTTTGCATCTGGAAAGGGAATATCGCCTGAACGGTTTTAACCCCTTTTATGCCCGGGGTGCCGTTACACTTACCTTACCTTACTGCCAGCAAACACCATGAAATAATGGAGGGTCTACACTTTGGCCATTTTCTCTCTGTAGGAATGAGAGAGTCCAAGCCTCCGGAATATATACCCAACGTGTGTCATCTGCTTTCTGAGTGAGTTCTCTATTAACTCACATTGCATGAACAAAGTGGGCCCAACTGCCTTAGCGCTCACTAATAGACCAACTGTCTTAACATCTCCACGCCCTGCAAGAACGCACCAGAGCGATGCACCCACATGCATTACACATATACACATCACAAATAATATACACACTCTCACA
Organism: Pelobates cultripes; assembly: GCA_933207985.1. Taxonomy (NCBI): domain Eukaryota; kingdom Metazoa; phylum Chordata; class Amphibia; order Anura; family Pelobatidae; genus Pelobates; species Pelobates cultripes. Next base: position 2,988,973 of record OW240916.1, read on the forward strand.
TACCCAGGACATACTTGAAAAACCCAGGACATACTTGAAAACAAGTGAAATCTCAATGTATCTTTCCTGGTAAAATATTTTATAAATAAATATCACACAGAGGAACATTCACTGATCAGCCACATAATTAAAACCACCCCTTGTGCAGCCAAAACAGTTCTGATGCTTCGAGTCACCTCTGAATGGGTCTACTGATATCTGGCACCAAGACATTAGCAGCAGATCCTTTAAGTTGCAAGGTTGGGGCCTCCATGGATCGAATTTGTTGTTCCAGCACATCCCACAGATGCTCACTCAGATTGAGATTTGGGGAATTTGAAGGCCAAGCTAACACATTGAACTCTTTGTCATGTTCCTTAAACCATACCTGAGCAAAGTTTGCAGTGTGGAAGGGTGCATTATCCAGCTGAAAGAGGCCTCTGCCATCAGGAAACATCATTGCCATGACCGGGTGTACGTCGTCTGCAACAATCTCTAGGTAGGTGGACGTGTCAAAGTAACATCCACATGAAAGCCAGGACCCTGGGTTTCTCAACAGAACATTGCCCAGAGCATAACACTGCCTCTGCGGACCTGCCTTCTTCCCATAGTGCATGCTACCGCCATCTCACCAGGCAAACAACGCACATGCACCCAGCCACCCGCCTGTCAAAATAAAATGTGATTAATCAGACCGGGGAACCTTCTTCCATTGCTCCATGGTCTAGTTTTCAAACTCACATCCCCACTAAAGGTGATTTCAGCAGTGGACTGGGGTCATTATGGGCACTCGGACCGTTCTGTGGCTATGCAGCCCCATTCGCAGCAAACTGCCCCCCATGTGCATCAATGAGCCCTGGGCACCCATGACCCTGATGCCAGTTCACTTGTTGTCCTTCCTTGCATCACTTTTGGTAGGTACTAGCCACTGCACACCAGGAACACCCCCCAAACTTGCCGTTTCAGAGATTCTCTGATCCAGTCGTACAACCATCACTATTTGGTTCTTGTCGGAGTCACTCAGATCTTTTCGCCTGCCCATTTTTCCTGCTTCCAACACATGAAATTCAAGACCTGACTGTTCACCTCCTGCCTAATATATCGCACCCATGACGAGTGTCATTGTAACGATATAATCAACGTGATTCACTTCACCTGTCAGTGGGTTTAATGTAGTGGCTAACTCTATACATACAATGGACATTTACAAACATACCTCTACATTAACACACAGCGCAGACATTACAGCTGTGTAACAATAAAGGCTTCGTATGATAAATCACAGGACTCTGGGGGCTGAAACCCTGGACGTGGGATTCTTTAGCCCCAGATCTCTACAAGTAGTAAAGGGCAGTAGGTTATAGTGGGTTTTTTTTTTTCATTTTTACTCAAAGCAGCACTCTGGTAAGTAATGAAAGATTAATATTTAATTACGCAGCATGGCGGGATCACATTAAATATCTAGCTCTGTGCTATCCCAGCCCCATGCATGGGTAGATAGGAGAGGGGATAAAATGGAGAGGAGAGAATATATGGCCTGACACATCCCACCTCTCTGTCTCTATGGGGTTATCAAGTTCTGCTTTGGGCTCACTCCCCCGGTGTTTCTGGAACCTAGCCGTGTCCTGTGTGTATATATATTATTGTTATTATTATTATGATGATGACGCGTGTGTGTGTATATATATATATATATTATTATGTGTGTGTGTGTGTATATATATATTATGTTTGTGTGTGTGTGTGTGTGTGTATTATTATGTGTGTGTGTGTGTATATATATTATGTTTGTGTGTGTGTGTGTGTGTATTATTATGTGTGTGTGTGTGTGTATATATATATTATTATGTGTGTGTGTGTATATATATTATGTTTGTGTGTGTGTGTGTGTGTGTATATATATTATTATGTGTGTGTGTATTACCAAATTTGTAAAATAACAGCAACCCAATAAGGATTGTCCCTCAACCTAGAGAACACTTTTATTGCACCAACATATATTTAACTTAAACTGGAACAACCTCAATTTTGCACCTGATAAAATGTTAATAATTAACATAGAAAGATAGTTAGATAGATAATGGATAATAGAGCCTTTGTGCATTTTGCAAAGACACCAGATGGTGACGTTGCTGCTTAAACTGGGGTGTCCGTGGGGTGTTCGGAAAGGTGAGTCCCTCACAGCTGTAGCCATCCTCTTCCATGGGGTCTTCTTCATTTGACAGGATCTAATGTCAGCGCTGTACTTTCGTGCATGTGTGAGATTACACCCTGAGGTCTATGATCACGTGAGACCCTCCATAGAAAGGGACTTCTTTTCCTGTGAAATGGACAAAACTTGACGGCAGTAGCTCCGACATTTGTCAAGCATAGAAAAATAGATACTTTTTTGGACTGGGTTAGAATTTCAAACCCAGTCTTTGTCAGCATTTCATAAAGATTTTAACTGTGTGAAATACTCAATTTGTTGGGGGGAGGTGACAGAGCTGCTGAAGTTTGGAGGTGCACCATTAACCCCAGTAAACACTAGCAAAGTATTTATCGAGATAAAGAAGCCAACGTCTGCTACTTTCAAAGAAGTGATAGGGCCGTTTTACTTTTCAGATTTCTGTAATTAAAATGAAATGCTAATTAATTCTAATGTGTTTCAGAACATATGTCTTGCATATCTTCTCTTTAATTTACATTCAGTTACATTTTTCCATTTTCCTACTTGTATAAGAAAGTTTAGTTTACAATTCCACTTTTTCAAATACAAGTAAAAATTCTCTTCACGGATTCATATTGATAACTCACAGCAAACGACTGAATCTTACAGAATTCAGATGAAATGTATCTGCCGTCTGCGGTGGGATAGAGCACAACGTGTACATCTGGATGGGAAATGGATAAAACAGGTGACCTTCAGATAAAGAAAGGTCTGATCACCTCCGAAACAATGTTCCTAAAAAGAGTTGACTTAATATAGAATATCTCTGAGTTTATGTATATATTGGTGAAAGATTATAAACTGTAATGGCAAACAGATTACATACTTAGTAATAGACTAAGCATAATTAACTATACATTCCTACGTTAGCTAAAAATAGCCTATAGTTTCCGCGTTGTGTCTGTAAAACTCATTAAACCAGGCTACAGGAGTCATTCTTGTGTACAATAAAGAACAGACCCAATCACTCCATCCTTGAGTTTGTTCAGCTTGTGGGGCAATGCTAAAAAAAATGCCCCCACCGCCCCCCCCCCCACCCCTGCAAAAACCAAACCCATCACCCCCTCCTCTCCACTGAGACATCTGCGTTTTCTGCGGAGTGAAAATGTCCAACAGATGTTAATGGAATTCACCTGCTGAAACGAATGTAATGACACCAGGCTGTGCACGCCATCCTGAAAACTCAGAGGCGGTAGCGTTAACTGTTTGGCAGACAGAGGGGCTAGCACCCAGCACAAATCCTTCAGTTTTTGATAAGTGTAATAGATCAGTATTTACTAGGGGAAAAATCACTTTTTTTTGGACAAATCTGAAAATGAACACCTTTTTCATGTTTGCTTTTGGACAAATAACAAGTCACAGAATGCCTGAGTTTAAAGAGGATTTGATAGTCAGTCATGTTATGTGATTTCAGCTCAGCTTTGCATGCGAACCCCCTAAACAGTGACTTGTAATTAGTGTTATTGGCAGCATACTAATAATCACATCCTTACAGTAGAGTTCATAATGTCACCATTGTAAAAAGCATAGCCTAGAGGTAGGCACTGCCCAAATTCAATCAATAAATTAATAGATCATTGTTTAATAGATTAATACCCAATGAAAACATGAATGCGTTTATAATTATGCTTTTTCTAACTGGGAGTATATCTAAAAACAGCTTGTAATACCTACAGATCTCTTGTCTGCAGTCTTTACAAGCCCTCCCCTTCTAGCCCCGCCCAGACTTTCTGTGTCTGTCCAATCACAGACTTCCCACTGCAGCTCAATGAGAAGTCTTTGCAAGGCAGGTGCTCTGGGCAATTGCTGACTCGTAAGTTTAGCTTCACTGAGCTAAACAAACCAGGAAGTAACAGGTCATGTTGTCTGACTGACAGCCAGGGGGGTGTAACAAGCTTAATTTATAAAAGTGTCACTTTCTATTTAAATCTGCACTTTTTATAAAATGAAAAAGAACACACTCTACACACATAAAACAGCTCAGGAAGCCTAGGGGCTTTATAGGTTTGGAGAGTCCCTTTAAGATAATGGCTACGGATGGGGTTCAGTTACGGGAAAGCATGGTTTACAGAGTAAGTACTTTATATTTGCTGAAGGCTAACTCTCATCATTCTCAGGTAGGCAACTTTGGGGGATAATCTGAAACAAATAGAACCTTAAGCTGTTGTATTGTTGTAAAGGTAGAGCTGCCAACAAACTAAATTTGGACAAAATGTATTGGAGATAAAATAAAATCTGTGTGAAATAAAGGTGATTATAAATTCAGTGCAAACCATTCCGGCAGCTATACATACTGGGTGGCCCATAGGCAGGTAATCAGTTTAAACAATGGAATTCTTCACGGCAGATTATGTGGGTACACACACTGACACAGCAAATACAGTTACATTAACGGTAATTAAATATCAGTGTTGCAGCCTGAAAGACTAGTGGAGGGCAGATATAAGAATTATTTTACTGTTATTGTGAAGGATTTTCACTTTGACATTTGTAAAAAGTCCACAAGACATGCGTCTCAGCAGCTACCCTTTCCGAGAACGTTTGTAATGCTTAATGTGTAAATTGAAACTCAAACCACCATCCAAGACTGTTACATGGTCTTGTGGATGACGACCCAGACCTTCTTCATAACATCTGATCAGAAGAGGCTTCTTTCAAATTGTCCGGTCATGTGAACAGGCATAATTGTGTGTGTTGGACAGATGAAACTCCTCATTTGACTATCACATCTCAACTAATCCAGCCAGAGTCACAGTGTGGGATGCTCTGTCCAGAGGTGTTGTAGGATCGGTTTTCTTCGGGAGAACCATGGATAGGAACAATTACCTAAACTTGGTGTGCAACGTGGTAGGGCTTCAACTCAGAACCAGGACTAACTTCGACCGAGCTGCTCTTACAACAAGATGGGGCACCTCCTCATTGTGCTTTAAGGGACTACCTTGACAACGCCAAAACAACCAGCATATTGCAGAATGCAATGATACCTTTTTATTGGACTAACATAATATTAAAAAATAGATATTTTGAGTGAATGGATTTGTCAGCTGCTTTTTTACAAAATGACTAATGTAGACTGGGATGGATACACTATATAATAGTAACACAAACTAATAATATAAATATTAATAATAAGATAAATATAATGAAACAAATATAACACGTGCCGTATAGCTGTATTGTAGGATAACTGGTGATATCTGGTTATTTAAATTCTCTGTACTCCTGTGTTGTTGTTTTTTGCAAATACTTTCATGTCTATCTAAAATGGGTTATGAAATAAAAGTAAACCTCTCTTTTCAAAATGCTTCATATTGAGTGGAAATGAATGAGTATAAGATTTGCAGATTGAGGTGTTAAGATATAGAAGATATGGGAGGCCGAGTGTGGAGAACCGGAGATGTGGAGGTTAGCTAACAGAGAGCCAGATATTGCCAAATGTTTGGAATAAAGGATGTTTCATTTCCTCCAGCTTAGCGACCCGGAGATATGTCTGTCACACATTACTAACACCCGCCGACTTTACCAAAATCTGCTAAAATAGCATTTTAAGTGTGTGATTTCTGTATTTTATTCCTGATAATCTGGTCACTACACCAATCTAGAAATAAATAGGGTGATTTTTGGAAAATCCGAGAATCATTATAAGAAAAAAAAGTGTGTTAGGCTTTGCAGAGTAAGACTGCAAGCTCCTTGGGGCAGGACAGAGTTTCAGAGGGCACATCGGTGGACCTAACGTGTTTGGACGTTTTTATTTATTCATCGTCTGGTTTCCCAGCAGCCCCTAATTTAGCATTGTGTCCCACCATACTGGGTTTGTTTGGTGACATGCTTTGGTGACATGTCCCTAGAGAGCTATAACACATATTTTGTCATAAATAATAAATTAAACCCGATTTATTTATTTTTTATGCATGTGTAATATCCTTCACTTCTGATGGCAAATGAAATCCAGAAACGTAAACACGAAAGGACGGGATTATGAAACCGTGATATTTACGTAAGCATACAAACAGGCGCCTTCAGGTTATGTGGACACAGCTCAATTATGCCCTACATTTCCTTATTTGAAGAACTGTTTTGTGAAGACAAGTAAAGCCGCTTCCTATAAAGTCAATAATAATGGTTTAAGACCGCGGTTGCCAGCTATTAGGTAAGCGTTCCTGTGAATTAAGGAATATCGATTTCCCAGTAACTAGGTTAATAGGACAGTGAGTCAGCCGTGGGATTGTACATATTATGCAGGTTCCGGGTGACATGTCTTATTTTAACCTACGTTTTACCTGCTTTAAACTCCGGCGTAATAACTTCATCCCACCGTAGAAGGCAAAAATATTACATTTAACAGAAGTTCAGGAAATAGTTTGTAGCATCTGTTACTTGTGTATGTTGTAATAATACTCTGTTTTACTGATTGGTTTCTTTATTTGACCTGCTTGGGGATGAAGATAAGACTTTATAAGAAAGCAGACTTCAGAAAGAATGATTGTTTTACTTACAGGTATTAGATTTATAATAGACCCTGGGTAGCTGGAGGCTTGGAGACCGTATCCACAGGAGGATAGTAATACCTTTGGAGGGGGGACAATGATGCTGCCAATGCTATAACCCCCTCCCCCCAGGGTTATTATATTAGTAACCCAACAACCCGCCTAATAGAGAGGGCTGGGGGTATACCCACATGTTCTATATTACAGAATGACGCCCACTGTCCCCTGGTTAATGACAAGGAGAAGCTGAGAACGCACATGGCAGTGCCATGTGCCAATGGGCACTGATATCTAATATAGTAACTTACCGGTTTGGAGGGTAAAATAAAAACATGCCGGTATGATAGAAAAATGATATCACGAAAATCTTCTTGTTGAGGGATTTCATCAGCTGACAATTGCCTTTACAAAGCTCCAATGCATAGCTTTCACTTTCAGTCTGAACGAGTAACTCCTGGGGGTCCATTTTGCCATTTACAGGCCTTTTACAAGTCTGATTCATCTTATCTTCCTCTATGTAAAAAAAGAGGGGGATTTGTTTGTTTTTTACTTTTTGTACTGATAAAATCTGCAGTGGATACAGTCTATCTCCCGATTTTGGAATGTAGGGGATGTGTCGGATATATACCAATATACCACAGATTTTATAAAATACTGAGGGGTTTTTGTATTGCTTTGTTCAGAGATCAAGGACAAAAAAAATGAAATATGGAAACCACTCACTTCCATCAATTCTCATTATCCCACTCCTGATTATCCTTCCCCACTAACAATATGGGCTCTAGGACGTTCTCTTTACCTCGACAATGGGTGCTCGACTCTCCTCAATATAGCCTTGGCCAGGGCTAGTAAATTTGGTGCCACTCTCCCTCGGTGTGTGCCACCCTGTGTGTACATAACAGAACATGTAAAATAATCTTTGTATGTGCCACCTCGTGTGTACGTAACGGAACATGTAAAATAATCTTTGTATGTGCCACCTCGTGTGTACGTAACGGAACATGTAAAATAATCTTTGTATGTGCCACCTCGTGTGTACGTAACGGAACATGTAAAATAATCTTTGTATGTGCAGTCCTATGTGTACGTAAAAGAACATGTAAAATAACCTTTGTATGTGCTGCCCTGTGTGTACGTAACGGAACATGTTAAATAATCTTTGTATGTGCCGCCTTGTATGTACGTAACGGAACGTGTTAAATAATCTTTGTATGTGCCGCCCTGTATGTACGTAACGGAACATGTTAAATAATCTTTGTATGTGCCGCCTTATATGTACGTAACGGAACATGTTAAATAATCTTTGTATGTGCCGCCTTGTATGTACGTAACGGAACATGTAAAATAACATTTGTATGTGCCGCCCTGTGTGTACGTAACTGAACATGTAAAATAATCTTTGTATGTGCCGACCTATGTGTAGATAACGGAACATGTAATAATCTTTCTAAATGCCACCTTATGTGTACGTAACAGAGCTTGTAAAATAATCTTTGTATGTGCAGTCCTATGTGTACGTAACGGAACATGTAAAATAACCTTTGTATGTGCCGCCTTATGTGTATTATTTAACACAGCTTGTTAAATAATCTTTGTATGTGCTGCCTTATGTGTACGTAACAGAGCTTGTAAAATAATCTTTGTATGTGCCGCCCCCTGTTTGTAATAACGGAACATGTAAAATCATTTTTGTATGTGCCGCCCTGTGTGTAGATAACGGAACATGTAAAATAATTTTTGTATGTGCCGCCCTGTGTGTAGATAACGGAACATGTAAAATAATCGTTGTATGTGTCGTCTTGTGCTTGTCTCACCCGCACCCCAATCTATTATTGCCATGTTATGGATAAAACAGAATGTGGTCAAATACCACAATATGAAAAAATTAAAGGGACACTCCACTGCCCAATTAAATACAAATAAGAAAATAAATGTTTAGTACATATGCTTCCAATGAAAATATGTATGTATTTAATTATACATGTTTTGACAGGGATTATAGCTAAAATAGCTTGTAAAACCTGCAGATCTCTTATCTGCAGTCTTTCTAATCCATCCCCTTCTAACCCCGCCCAGACTTTCTGTGTCTGTCCAATTACAGATTTCCCAATGCAGCTCAATGAGACGTCTTTGCAAGGCAGGTGCTCTGGGCAATCGTGGCCTCTTGAGTTTATCTCCCCTGAGCTAACCAAACCAGGAAGTAACAGGACCAGGTGTCTGATTGGCAGTCAGGGGGTTGTAACAAGGTTCATTTATAAAAGTGACAATGTCTATTAAAATCTGCACTTTTTGTAAAATGTAAAAAAGAGGACACATTCTGTACACATAAAACATTTCAGCAAGTTAAAGTACTTTAGGGGTACGGAGTGTCCCTTTAAAATACATTTATACAGCATTATATATAGTTACACATGAAAGGGGACATTTTAATCTCGGCAAACGCCGCAGCTCGGGGGCAGCCTGTTAATTGACCAGCATTGTGTAACGGCCAGGCACTGGTTTAAAGCACTTAAGATTTAAAAACTGCAAAAAGAGTAATTGCTTTCCTGCAATTTGAAAACGGGCAGAATTCCCTGTGTGATCGTTTCTATACTGTCAGTATACTCCTTATTTTATAGATTTTATAGTAAGTAAAGTGGTTACTCCCTTCCCATCAGTTTTCTCTCCAGTAGAGCCCATCTATTTCAAAGGTCCAGTATTTGCCAGGTCAGCACTACATTTTGGGGTAATGTTCCAGTAAAAATAAATTCATTAGATCTGTCCTACATTTTGAAATCTGGCCGAGCACAGAGAGCTCAGCTTCAGCCTGGCCTCCGACCCCCTGCTCGCTTCGCTAGCCTGCCCACCTCCACCCCAGAAGGTATGGTAGAGCCCTGGTTATACTTTACTTCTTTGTCCCTTTAATATATCTGTATTAATGTCTGTAAGTAAAACGATTATGGCTAACTTTACTTTCTTTCACATATGTTCATATAGAGCCAGAAACTGCCTTGCGGTGGATGTCTTCCGGAGCCGCTGAGTGCAAGGCCCACGCAATGGATATGTGTATATTCACGGACAAAGCTGCCATGGTTAAATGCACTAAGTTTAGCAGCACACATTGGAGCATAGAAGGCATGGATCTTGTCTACAATTCCCAGTTAGGTAAATAATCCCCATGATGTTTTGGAAATAACTCCTTGTTCCTGACGGTATCCCTCACTGACCGTCTGTTTGTTTCTGTAATGTACATGATATACAGGACTCATTGTCCTCTGCAGGAAACACAGCAATATATGTGAAGATTTCCTGGTAGATTTTTTTACAGTGTTTCACATTTTGTACTTTTATTAGAAAGCTAGCCTATAAAAAATACCCATGTGTACGATTTTATAGCCTCATAAATTAAAACACTTCTTTCTCCTGGGTACCCCACAGGGATTTTATTATCTACCTGAGGTTGCCAAGCCCACGCAAACAAGCAGATGGAAACTAAAGCTCTCAGGGGATTTAAGGTGAGGTCATGGAGTCAGTGGACCCTTCAAATGGTGAGCTAAAAATGTCAGTTCAGACTCAAAAAGGCTAAACGTGCTTTACTTTCAGTATTCCTAGAAACAGTAAATGTTTAAATCAGCTGGGAAAATGGTGAAAAAATGTTCTGTATATTTAAACTCAGAAAATTCATTGTAGGTTTCACCAAGACTGGATTATTTTCATTACAGTTTGAGCATGCCACGCAGCCCTAGAGGTGCTACAGCAATGCGAGGAAGACCATGACCATAAATAAGGGTATGAGGTTGGAGCTACAGCAGTGACCAATGAGTGAGGTATGAGGTTGGAGCTTCAGCAGTGACCAATGAGTGAGGTATAAAGTTGGACCTACAACAGTGACCAATGAGTGAAGTATGAGGTTGGAGCTACAGCAACGACCAATGAGTGAGGTATGAGGTTGGAGCTACAGCAATGACCAATGAATGAGGTATGAGGTTGGAAGCCAATGAGTGGGGTATGAGGTAGAAGCTATGGCAATGACCAACGAGTGAGGTATGAAGTTGGAGCTACAGCAGTGACCAATGAGTGAGGTATGAGGTAGAAGCTATGGCAATGACCAACGAGTGATGTATGAAGTTGGAGCTATAGCAGTGACCAATGAGTGAGGTATGAGGTTGGAGCTACAGCAACGACCAATGAGTGAGGTATGAGGTTGGAGCTACAGCAACGACCAATGGGTGAGGTATGAGGTTGGAGCTATGGCAAATACCAATGAGTGGGGTATGAGGTAGAAGCTATGGCAATGACCAGCGAGTGAGGTATGATGTTGGAGCTATGGCAAATACCAACGAGTGAGGTATGAGGTTGGAGCTACAGCAATGACCAATGAGTGAGGTATGAGGTTGGAGCTATGGCAATGATCAGTGAGAGAGGTATGAGGTTGGAGCTATAACAATGATCAGTGAGTGAGGTATGCGGTTGGAGCTATGGCAATCACCAATGAGCGAGGTATGAGGTAGGAGCTTTGTCAATGACCAATGAGTGGGGTATGAAGTAGGAGCTATGGCAATGCTTGGAATAACATGAGAATGAATGAAGAGCTATGGTAATGCTAAGAGGAACATGACCATGAATGAGGCATGAGGAAGGAGCTATATTCAGAGGGATATGATCATTAATTGCCCTAGGAGCAACAGCAGTGCTACAAGGGGCAGGATCATGAATTAAGTCGGAGATATGGCAAAGCTGGAAAAAACATGACCATGAATGAAGTATGAGGAGTGAGTAGTTTGAGTGATAGGGGTCAAGTAGTTGGTACAGTTAAAGGGACACTATAATCACAAAATAACTTTAGCTTCATTAAGATGTTTTCATGTATAGATTATGCCCCTTGCAGTCTCAATGCTTAATTATCTGCCATTTAAGAGTTAAATCACTTTATTTATGCAGCCCTATGTACTCCTCCCTGCATGTGACTTACACAACCTTCATAAACACTTCCTGTAAAGAGTCATCTAATGTTTATACTTCCTTTATTGCAAATTCTGTTGAATGTAAAATTTCTTATCTTGTGCTCTGTTAATAGCTTGCTAGATCCTACACGGGCCTCCTGTATATAATTAGAGTTCAATTTACAGAGCAGAAGATACAAACTTTTAAAGTAAGTTCTGTCTGATTGAAAATGAAACCATTTTTTTCATGCAGGCTGTGTCAATCACAACCAGGGGAGGTTTGGCTAAGGCTGCATAAACATAAACAACAGTGATTTAACTCTTAAACGGCAGAGAATTGAGCAGGGAGACTTCAGGGACATGATCTATACACCAAAACTGCTTCATTAAGCTAAAGTTGTTTTGGTAAATATAGTGTAACTTTAAATTTGGTTCCCTGCCCCACAGTCACAGGTTGATTCTCTGACATCCCAATTATGGGGTCTTCCCAAAAAGTGCAGCCTCAATTTTTGTACTTATCGAGGCTTGCGCAACGGTCTGCACAAGGGCATCCCTGAGAAAGCTAACTTAACCACAGGAGTCAATTATGGTCATCCTGGCTGAACTAAGATTCTACTGTGATGCAGAAGTGTAAATCCTGCATTAAAAATGCAACTTAACAATCATTTGTGGTGAAGAATTATTTGTCTTGCCAGCTCTAGGAGGAACGAGAAGGAACGGTTTGCCAAACATTTACCCTTCAATATATACACATATGTTCCTTGCATCATGTATTAAAATGCACAAGGCACGAAAACTTCCACACACAAAAAATAAGCAAGAGAAAAGTTAATCCCAGTATTTTCATGAAGCTTCACAAGAGTAGACAATGTGTAAACAGGGTATAAATGCTTTACAGTGCTTGAGATCTAAAACCACATTGTGTTTATAAAGTTATCTGTTCATCAAACGCAAGGAGAAATAACCGAACAAACTCTGCATTTTCTATAATTACCTTTCGCTTCCACAGTAGAGACAGCTTGTCAAATGGCCCTATCCCAGGCATGTTGTGACTGGAAATATCATTGCATTAAGAGAGGGAATTTTAAAAAAAGAACATTTTCCATTTTTACAATAAGAATTCTTTCTGTGGGGAAGTGATGGAAAGTCAGAGATTATATTGTGCAGCAATAGGAAACCCAAAGGAGGTCGATGTCGTGTAAGGACAGTTTAGATACAACTCCTAGAAGATGGAAAGGTCAGCCACCCAGAAGAGAGACTCGTCCTTAAAACATGAACATTTGGAAGCTGATTTCTATAATTTGTGGTTACATGGTTGCCAACTCTTTTGCAGATGCCTGGGAGAAAAGTGCTTTTTCCTCGAGGGTGAGGTGAGTTAAAGACTCGGCTCCCTGGCACATGTTGATATGCCCCAAGTTCATCTGGAGGCCTGAGAAACATAGATCTTTGCCAATGTTTTCCAGGCTGTTCTCATAATGGAAGATGAATCCTGGATCATATCATGGTGTTTTCATGGCATGATGGCTACAGTGGGGAACCACCCTCTATTCTTGTGGTTCGCATACCAATCAATCACAGACCACCACTAAAGGTACTAGTGCAGTCTACATCTTCATTGGAACAAAACTGAGTAACCTGTAAAGCCATACCAGTGAATGGTCCATGAGTAATAATTTGGGAACCAGAGACATGCAAAATTGAAGGAATTATAGAACTTACTGACAGGTCTTTAGTTATAATGACACATAGGGAGCCTTAGTTTTGGTGAGTCTTTAATTGTGATTATTCAAGCATTTCTTACAGTAGAGGACTCTGTCCATTGCTACTTACCAGGAGGCACGCTTGTGTAGGTCTGTGCCTGGACTTGTCACTGGGATATTTCCCACTGGATCTTGGGCTGACCAAGCTGATGGGGTACAATGAGAATATACGATGGCCCTGGCGGGTCTGCCACTGAGTTGTCATTGGTGGCAGTGGAGTCATGGGACACAGAGTCTTAGCCACCCTCAGATCTCTGAAAGTATTCCTGTGCTGTTTTATTATTAATTCCATGTACGTTGCTCTTTACTTTTTGTTGAATTACTGAAAAGTTATTTATAGCCATTTTTAACTCCTGTCCTGGGGGTTTAAAGGGAAATAACAATCCTTCTATGTCCTATATGATCATTTACGTCAGACTCTGAAAGACACAATTCATTAAGTTAAAAAATGTGACCGAATCAGACGTGTTTTAGCAGAACAACAGGGGGGTATATCCCAGGTGTTTGTACTAATGCAATGCATGGTGGCAATAAAGTTTATAGTACTCAAATCATAACAGAGGTTAGTTTGGTTTTGGGGGTAAAAATTAAATACAGAGTTTGGTCTTTCAAAGCTAACAAGGCAGATTATGCAGAAAGGCAAGGTTTGTCATGTATTTAATGACCTGAAAAGGAAACATTTTGTTTGATAAACTCCAATTTCATAACGGCGGGCTGATGGGAAGATTTTAGATATTGTATTCCAAGGACAGCGATAGCAAACATGCCCAAACTATCACAGGAAGCCAGTTTATAGATCTGCAAAGGAAGTGCCAACACTAAATCACAGGCGTGAAACAAGAATTTATTCCACAAAATCTGTAAAAAATCTGTACAAACACACCCCCTGACACTTAAACACTTACTGACGGTCACTAACACGTAAACACACACCCTGACACTTAAACACTCACTGACGGTCACTAACACGTAAACACACCCCCTGACACTTAAACACTCACTGACGGTCACTAACACGTAAACACACACCCTGACACTTAAACACTCACTAACACGTAAACACACACTGACACTTAAACACTCACTGACGGTCACTAACACGTAAACACACACCCTGACACTTAAACACTCACTGACAGTCACTAACACGTAAGCACACACCCTGACACTTAAACACTCACTGACGGTCACTAACACGTAAACACACACCCTGACACTTAAACACTCACTGACAGTCACTAACACGTAAGCACACACCCTGACACTTAAACAATCACTGACGGTCACTAACATGTAAACACACACCCTGACACTTAAACACTCACTGATAGTCACTAACACGTAAACTCACACCCTGACACTTAAACACTCACTGACAGTCACTAACACGTAAACATACAACATGACACTTAAACACTCACTGATGGTCACTAACACGTAAACACACACCCTGACACTTAAACACTCACTGACAGTCACTAACGCGTAAACACACACCCTGACACTTAAACACTCACTGACGGTCACTAACACGTAAACACACACCCTGACACTTAAACACTCACTGACAGTCACTAACACGTAAACACACACCCTGACACATAAACACTCACTGACAGTCACTAACACGTAAACACACACCCTGACACTTAAACACTCACCCTGACACTTAAACACTCACTGACAGTCACTAACACGTAAACACACACCCTGACACTTAAACACTCACTGACAGTCACTAAGACTTAAACACACACCCTGACACTTAAACACTCATTGACAGTCACTAACACGTACACACACACCCTGACACTTACACACTCACTGACAGTCACTAACACTTACACACACACCCTGTCACTTAAACACTCACTGACAGTCACTAACACGTAAGCACACACCCTGACACTTAAACACTCACTGACGGTCACTAACATGTAAACACACACCCTGACACTTAAACACTCACTGATAGTCACTAACACGTAAACTCACACCCTGACACTTAAACACTCACTGACAGTCACTAACACGTAAACATACAACATGACACTTAAACACTCACTGATGGTCACTAACACACACACACCCTGACACTTAAACACTCACTGACGGTCACTAACACGTAAACACACACCCTGACACTAACACGTAAACACACACCCTGACACTTAAACACTCACTGACAGTCACTAACACGTAAACACACACCCTGACACATAAACACTCACTGACAGTCACTAACACGTAAACACACACCCTGACACTTAAACACACACCCTGACACTTAAACACTCACTGACAGTCACTAACACGTAAACACACACCCTGACACTTAAACACTCACTGACAGTCACTAAGACTTAAACACACACCCTGACACTTAAACACTCATTGACAGTCACTAACACGTACACACACACCCTGACACTTACACACTCACTGACAGTCACTAACACTTACACACACACCCTGTCACTTAAACACTCACTGACAGTCACTAACATGTAAACACACACCCTGACACTTAAACACTCACTGACAGTCACTAACACGTAAACACAGACCCTGACACTTAAACACTCACTGACAGTCACTAACACTTAAACACACACCCTGACACTTAAACACTCACTGACAGTCACTAACACTTAAACACACACACTGTCACTTAAACACTCACTGACAGTCACTAACACGTAAACACACACCCTGACACTTAAACACTCACTGACAGTCACTAACACGTAAACACACACCCTGACACTTAAACACTCACTGACAGTCACTAACACGTAAACACAGACCCTGACACTTAAACACTCACTGACAGTCACTAACACGTAAACACACACCCTGACACTTAAACACTCACTGACAGTCACTAACACGTAAACACTCACTGACAGTCGCTAACATGTAAACACACTCCCTGGCACTTCTCCTCCCCCACCGACGTCATCTCCCTCTGCCGATGTCAGCGGAGCTGAATGCGCATGCGTGGCAAGTGCCTCGCGCGCATTCAAGCTGTCAATAGGAAAGCATTTTTCAATGCTTTCCTATGGATGCTCTGCTCGATGGAGGCATAATATGACTCCAGGGTCGCAGATGTGCCTCTTGTGGCTGTCAGGAAGACAGCCACTAGAGGCTGGCTTAACCCCATGCTATGTTTGCATCTGAAGGGTTAAAACCTGGAGGACCTGACACCCAGACCACTTCATTGAGCTGAAATGGTCTGGGTGACTATAGTGTCCCTTTAAACACACACCCTGACACTTAAACACTCACTGACAGTCACTAACACGTAAACACACATTTTTACAGACACATACACATTGTTACAGACACACACACTGACTGGCTCTGGCAAAGGTGAGCAATATATAATATATTTACCACTTTTCACATGGTGTCTTATTTACTACACTAGAAGTCAATAGAAGTAGGTAATGTATAGAGTCCCACAAGGGGAAACTAACATCAGGAGAGCTCCACTGTATAAGAAATGAGGAAGGGGGACCCTACCTTTAATCAATCTCAGGATAAAAAGGGATATGCAAACAAAAAGTATAACTTGAAAAAGAGGGAGATCTACTAAACGGTGCCCCGGGGTCAATTATCTGGAGTACTAAATAGCATCTAAGTTCCAGTTCCCCTAGTGTCCGACTGACGGGAAGGTAGTGTTGTGACAGAACCATCTGCCTGTCTATTGTGGTGGGTTTGTCTATTTCTGCCCCCTTTCGTGTAAATGGCTGTTTCTATAGCCCAGCCATATGAATGACTGTTTTTTCCCGAACAAACCTACCGAACGGACGGCCACCCAAGAGAGAAGTGTGCTGCTGGTTAACCTATTGATCCCAATTAGAACGTTGTGGTTAACCGCAGACACTTCTCAATTAAACGAATTCAAGGTGGTGGTCGTTCGTATGTCGACCACGAGGCAGCGGCCATTTTAAACCACGCGAAAGCCCAGCGGTGTTTGGCTCCATTTCTATGGAACTAAAAACGGACACTTTTTCTGCCGAACACCGCTGAACCAATGGAACGCCTGGCTGCCTCAACGAAAGCATACGAATACCGGCCGTTCGGGAGGTTTGAAGCATACGAAAGGACTTAACCCATATAGCCTTCCCATGGAGTAATTCGTATACCGAAGGACTGTAAGAACTTTGACTCCATGGCGATTGAACTATGTGTGTGGGATCTGAGCTCTATAATATGCACTCAGATCCAGGCTAACTGGCGATATGTGATACGAATGGGAAATGTTCGGTTATTTTAAAGTTATGTATTTTTATGTCTTTTATGATTTTATATTTAAAATGGCGACTGGCTTTGTCCTGGAGATAATTGAGTTACTTGGTAATTATCTCCAGGGCAGAGGGGAGGGAATCATAGTGCATTGTGGGTAAAAACTGTGTCTGTGTGTCTGGAATGTCCCCATATCTGTCTGTCATTTAAGTCTCCCATTTGGTCCCCTAGGGGAGTGTCCACCAAGTGGGAGACCTGCATAAATACGGGCAGGTAGCCCACAGTAAACCGTGATCCTGTTTGACCCTCAATGCGGAGCTTCTGTCTCGTTATTGGGGGGATTTATTATTTGCGCTTAGAGACTGCTGGGTGGAAACGAAAGTCGCTTGGTGCATATTATTGTTCGGCGGCTAGCAGCTGTTCGTGGAGTTCCGTTCGGGAGGTTGGAGCCTTTCACTGATACCGGTCGGGAGATTGACGCTTCCCCTGAGTTTGGTTCGTGCACTACGGTTATGCGAACGGAGATTATTGGTACTGCAGCAGGGGAAGGTCGACTAAACGGCGGTTTTATTTAAAGACACAAGGGGTGTCTTAACAAGTGTAAACGAGGTTAGGGAGAGAGAAAATGCACAGGGTCCCCAGAGAACAAGGGACTAGATAATCCGGTCTAAACGCAGATGAAAAGCCTCACACAAAAAATAAATAAATTAAATAAATAAATCTCTCAATTGACCCTAAGAGTTACTTCGACACTGTGATCTGACCACTAGTGTCTACCTGAACCAACTCTCCTTACTAAAGTTATAAATAAACACCTAAAATCAATAACCATAGTGGTAACAAAAATAGAAAAGTGCTACCAAGTGCAGAGATTAAAGAAAAATAAAACGCTCGACGTGCGTTTCGGCATGTTCAAAACGCCGTCGTCAGGAGCCTGTACACTAGAAGTCACTTTCCCTGCTTTCTCTTTGAGTACAAAGAAACCAACGAGAAGAGGGAGAGGTGTCACCTAAATACACCAAAGCGATCGTGATTTGAGCCAGTCCCATATTTGGCTTTTTATTTGTGAGTGTGTTTTCTATATATTTGTAGTTTATTCCTTTTACCATTCGTACTTCATCATAAGATTCTCTCTACTTTTTTTCGTATATACGAGACGGATTTTACATACCCCCAATTTTGAGGGTGAGTGGTTACTGTTAAGCGCTCCACTTAAGGGTTTTGTGAAGGTGTATGTCACAATCCATGTTAGTTGTTTATATCCAGCGGTTGTCTAACCCCTTCTTACCCTACGAAAACCATTGTTTAGAGATAAACCTCTTCGAATTATTGACGAGGTTGATATTTGAAAAATACCCCAGATTGTTGTTCTTCTGAAAGGGTCCAAATGAAAAGATTCAAAAATTCCATAATAAATGGGACCACCTCAGTCAGCAACTTTGTTTTAAAAGGAATAATTTCCAAATTAAGCAAATAATACAATTAAAAAAAAAGTAATTGCTTGAACAGTATACAACAGATTCAATAAATTCTCCAAAGCCCTGAAGCATGCCCTTGCTTAGCTCTTGTGCGATACCATGTTCTTATAGTCAGAGTTTTAGTTAATTTGTTGAAAGGTGATTTTAGTGAAATAACAAGTTAGCTGACTAATTCGATAAGGGTACAATACCTTCGTTAATGTGTAACTATATCTCCCGAATAAGATTGACTGTTTGACATAAGGTATGTCACGGTTTTTAGTTGTTGCTTTGTGTACCTCATGTTCGTGTTGTGAGGTGTATTGTTAGAATGGTTTCCTAATTTGGTTTTGTGCTGAATCACTCCGAATCCATGTGTAGAGGGAACAATAATACTTTGTTTTCTGTGAATGGTGCGGCAGCATGGTCAAACAGTAATTGGGGTAAGTTCTCCATTCAATCCTTCACAGATTACAGCCGTCCTCTTCTGGTCAGACTGTCCACTTTAGCCTCAACTTGGAAAAAATTACTAACAACCCAAAATTTTCAACATGGCTGAACGTCATGGAAATCAAATATCTGTGAGTCGATGTCCATTGGCGTTGCATTCTCTAAATTTAGGGTTTGATTCAACAATGGTAACCTATTTACTGAATGGAAAGTACAGCAAGCTAAGCTTCATGGGAAATGTAGTCCAAAAAAATCTGGGGTGCCATGATTATGCATTAAACATGGTGAGGTTGCTGCCCTAGTGCCTGCTAGGGCTCATTGCAGCCATAAACCTACACCAGGTGTCCGCCTTTCACATTACAGCACACAGGAGATGGCCGTTTTTACGACTCTTTCTATTTCAAACCGCAGCGATTTGTTTTATTTTAAGAACCGGCGTCAGACAATGAAGGGTTAATCTGTATACCAGCGCCTGGCGTTTATGCAAGACATCTCAAGGAGAGTTTTAGCGTGAATTATTCCCTCTGGGTCTCCTGTATTTTCCATTCTCTAAGATCACAGCACCTTCCTCGAAAACACCTGCAAAGTCAGCCTGGGAAAGTTCTGTGACCTCCTGAACTCCTCTCTGAGCGGTCTGACATATTAACACAGCGTCTCTCAACTAGGCGGTTGTTGGGGGAGAAAAGGGGATAAGCTCTTACAGGGAGGGCCCCAAGTCCCAGAAAAGAAGCAAAAGGGCAGCATTGAGACATTTCTAAAAAGTGGAAAATTGTCCTGGATTCCATAGATGATGCAATTATATCTGTCTTTAGAGCTAGAACAGAGATCTACATACAATTTCTGGAGTTTATTCACCAGTTCAGGAAATCTGGAGAATTTGCAAAAGTGAATTGTTCTTTTAAGGTCAAAGCTTACCTGGTAAATCTCCTATATCCGTTCTACACAATGAATAATTTAGTTAATACGTTCCTCGACATTATCCTGCAACAGCAGCCAAGAACAGCAACATTGACTCCAGGTACCCTCTCATTATAGGTTATAGTTTGTTATACTGAGTAGGTTTATATTATAAATAATATAGGAGTGTCCCTTTAATAATATAAACCCACCCAGTATAACTGTAACCTAACCTACACAGTGCATCTAACGTGTGTGGGAGCATGGAGTGTCCCTTTAATAATATAAACCCACCCAGTATAACTAACTGTAACCTAACCTACACAGTGCATCTAACGTGTGTGGGAGCCTGGAGTGTCCCTTTAATAATATAAAGCCACCCAGTATAACTAACTGTAACCTAACCTACACAGTGCATCTAACGTGTGTGGGAGCCTGGAGTGTCCCTTTAATAATATAAACCCACCCAGTATAACTAACTGTAACCTAACCTACACAGTGCACCTAACGTGTGTGTGAGCCTGGAGTGTCCCTTTAATAATGTAAACCCACCCAGTATAACTAACTGTAACCTAACCTACACAGTGCATCTAATGTGTGTGGGAGCCTGGAGTGTCCCTTTAATAATATAAACCCACCCAGTATAACTAACTGTAACCTAACCTACACAGTGCATCTAGCGTGTGTGGGAGCCTGGAGTGTCCCTTTAATAATATAAACCCACCCAGTATAACTAACTGTAACCTAACCTACACAGTGCATCTAACGTGTGTGGGAGCCTGGAGTGTCCCTTTAATAATATAAACACACCCAGTATAACTAACTGTAACCTAACCTACACAGTGCATCTAGCGTGCGTAGGAGCCTGGAGTGTCCCTTTAATAATATATAAACCCACCCCGAGTATAACTTTTGTAACCTAACCTACACAGTGCACCTAACGTGTGTGGGAGCCTGGAGTGTCCCTTTAATAATATAAATCCACCCAGTATAACTAACTGTAACTTAACCTACACAGTGCATCTAACGTGTGTGAGAGCCTGGAGTGTCCCTTTAATAATATAAACCCACCCAGTATAACTAACTGTAACCTAACCTACACAGTGCATCTAACGTGTGTGAGAGCCTGGAGTGTTCCTTTAATAATATAAAACCATGCAGTATAACTAACTGTAACCTAGCCACCGCACGAGGGTGCATCCTAGCGTGTGTGGGAGCCTGGAGTGTCCCTTTAATAATATAAAACCAACCGGTATAACTAACTGTAACCCCTAACCTACGCAGTGCACCTAACGTGTGTGGGAGCTTGTAGTGTCCCTTTAATAATAGAAACCCACCCAGTATAACTGTAACCTAACCTACACAGTGCATCTAACGTGTGTGGGAGCCTGGAGTGTCCCTTTAATAATATAAACCCACCCAGTATAACTAACTGTAACCTAACCTACACAGTGCATCTAACGTGTGTGGGAGCCTGGAGTGTCCCTTTAATAATATAAACCCACCCAGTATAACTAACTGTAACCTAACCTACACAGTGCATCTAACGTGTGTGGGAGCCTGGAGTGTCCCTTTAATAATATAAACCCACCCAGTATAACTAACTGTAACCTAACCTACACAGTGCATCTAACATGTGTGGGAGCCTGGAGTGTCCCTTTAATAATATAAACCCACCCAGTATAACTAACTGTAACCTAACCTACACAGTGCATCTAACGTGTGTGGGAGCCTGGAGTGTCCTTTAATAATATAAACCCACCCAGTATAACTAACTGTAACCTAACCTACACAGTGCATCTAACGTGTGTGGGAGCCTGGAGTGTCCCTTTAATAATATAAACCCACCCAGTATAACTAACTGTAACCTAACCTACACAGTGCATCTAACATGTGTGGGAGCCTGGAGTGTCCCTTTAATAATATAAACCCACCCAGTATAACTAACTGTAACCTAACCTACACAGTGCACCTAACATGTGTGGGAGCCTGGAGTGTCCCTTTAATAATATAAACCTACCCAGTATAACTAACTGTAACCTAACCTACACAGTGCATCTAACGTGTGTGGGAGCCTGGAGTGTCCCTTTAATAATATAAACCCACCCAGTATAACTAACTGTAACCTAACCTACACAGTGCATCTAACGTGTGTGGGAGCCTGGAGTGTCCCTTTAATAATATAAACCCACCCAGTATAACTAACTGTAACCTAACCTACACAGTGCATCTAACGTGTGTGGGAGCCTGGAGTGTCCCTTTAATAATATAAACCCACCCAGTATAACTAACTGTAACCTAACCTACACAGTGCACCTAACATGTGTGGGAGCCTGGATGTCCCTTTAATAATATAAACCACCCAGTATAACTAACTGTAACCCAACCTACACAGTGCATCTAACGTGTGTGGGAGCCTGGAGTGTCCCTTTAATAATATAAACCCACCCAGTATAACTAACTGTAACCTAACCTACACAGTGCATCTAACGTGTGTGGGAGCCTGGAGTGTCCCTTTAATAATATAAACCCACCCAGTATAACTAACTGTAACCTAACCTACACAGTGCATCTAACGTGTGTGGGAGCCTGGAGTGTCCCTTTAATAATATAAACCCACCCAGTATAACTAACTGTAACCCAACCTACACAGTGCACCTAACGTGTGTGGGAGCCTGGAGTGTCCCTTTAATAATATAAACCCACCCAGTATAACTAACTGTAACCTAACCTACACAGTGCATCTAACGTGTGTGGGAGCCTGGAGTGTCCCTTTAATAATATAAACCCACCCAGTATAACTAACTGTAACCTAACCTACACAGTGCATCTAACGCGTGTGGGAGCCTGGAGTGTCCCTTTAATAATATAAACCCACCCAGTATAACTATAACCTAACCTACACAGTGCATCTAACGTGTGTGAGAGCCTGGAGTGTCCCTTTAATAATATAAACCCACCCAGTATAACTAAATGTAACCTAACTTACACAGTGCACCTAACGTGTGTGGGAGCCTGGAGTGTCCCTTTAATAATATAAACCAACCCAGTATAACTAACTGTAACCCAACCTACACAGTGCACCTAACGTGTGTGGGAGCCTGGAGTGTCCCTTTAATAATAGAAACCCACCCAGTATAACTAACTGTAACCTAACCTACACAGTGCACCTAACGTGTGTGAGAGCCTGGAGTGTCCCTTTAATAATATAAACCCACCCAGGATAACTAACTGTAACCTAACGTACACAATGCATCTAACGTGTGTGGGAGCCTGGAGTGTCCCTTTAATAATATAAACCCACCCAGTATAACTAAATGTAACCTAACCTACACAGTGCATCTAACGTGTATGGGAGCCTGGAGTATCCCTTTAATAATATAAACCCACCCAGTATAACTGTAACCTAACCTACACAATGCATCTAATGTGTGTGGGAGCCTGGAGTATCCCTTTAATAATATAAACCCACCCAGTATAACTGTAACCTAACCTACACAGTGCATCTAACGTGTGTGGGAGCCTGGAGTGTCCCTTTAATAATATAAACTGGAAGAATCAATGTTTCTCTAATATTTAACAGACAGGAGCCCAGAGACAGAGTCTTATCTTCTGGGCTCCTACACATCTCAGCCTCTGTATATTCCCTCCATCCATAAACCCTTTTAAAATTTGGATAAATACTGGTGTTCTGAATTAAAGGAGGGTACAGGGCCGGGGAGCAGGACAAGTGACATTCTCGCAGTTCTGATAATTAGATGTCCGTTTCCCACAGAGAATAAAGATCTTCTTCAATAGTAAATTCTAATCATGGACAACACTGCAGTCTTGTTTACCAACCATCATCCGTTACAGGAGGAGGTCCAATATATAACGTGAGAACAAGAAGATATTATAACCCTAATAGTCTGCCCAGAATATTGCATGTATTTCATTGAGGCATGTAATATTGTATGTATTTTATTGACACGTGTAATATATCATGTGTTTTATTGACACAAATAATAATACTGTATGTATTTTTTAGAGACGTATAATATTGTATGGATTTCATTGCGGTGTGTAATATTGTATATGTTTTATAAATATGTATAGGGCTTACCTTTCCTCCCTACAGACTTGGGTCCTTAACTTATACGGAAAGACTGTCTGGGAGGGATAGCGCTGACTGATAGATGGTGAGATCAGGCCACCTACCCCGCGCAGGTAATTTATTAAAGGACCACTATAGTGCCAGGAAAACAAATTAGTTTTCCAGGCACTATAGTGCCCTGAGGGTGCCCCCACCCTTAGGGTCCCACTCCCGTGGCGCTGAAGGGGGAGGAAGGGGTTAATCCCTTACCTTTTTTTCCAGCGCTGGGACTCTCCTCCCTCTTCTGACGTCCCTGGCTGAGCCGTGCGCATATTCAGCCAGTACATAGGAAAGCATTCTCAATGCTTTCCAATGGACGCTGGCGTCTTCTCACTGTGAAAATCACAATGAGAAACGCGGAAGCGTCTCTAGCGGCTGTCAATGAGACAGCCACTAGAGGCTGGATTAACCCTAAAGTAAACAGCAGTTTCTCTGAAACTGCTATGTTTACAGCAAAAAGGGTTAAACCTAGCTGGACCTGGCACACAGACCACTTCATTAAGCTGAAGTGGTCTGGGTGCCTATAGTGGTCCTTTAACTGTATCTGAGTGGCTACCAGCACAGGATAGCATCTATCCCAGCGCGCAGGATGTGATAGGACCTCTCAGCCGGCACAGCCTCCCCATGCCTCCCCAAGCAACTTATATCCTTAATGGAAGCGAATTAGGGATAGCAACACATGAAAAGGACTTGGGTATTGTTGTAGACAACAAACTATGCAACAATGTGCAATGTCAATAAGCAGTGGCAAATGACAGTAAGGTTTTGTCATGCATGAAAAAGGACTTTAATTCTCGGGAGAAATCTCTGCACCTGAAGGTGAGGGAGGAGCAGGGGACGCGGAGGTGTCTAGGCACAGCTTGGCTGTGCTTGGCTCCCTTTGTCACTCCTGCAATGTCCAAGCTGGGAGTTAATAAAGTCGGATTGATTATTGCAGAATGTTAGGAGTTTATAGACAAAGAGGAAGCTGTCAATAAAGCTAGCGGGCAGAAAACCTGCACATCCGGGGACTGGGAATACAGCGGCCACTTGGGGAGCCATCACACCGCCTCCCCTCCGAGCCCAGCAATGCCCGGTGTTTGGCATCCCTCGGCACTGGCCTTCCAAACCATTTTAATATTTTAATGATAAATAAGAGTCACCTCTGCTTGGACGAATGACAAAGCATTAGCCCATATCTCCCTGAGAATCAGTACGCCGGTGGGATGGGGGTGAAGGGGGTAAAAGTGATGTGATTGCCTTACTTGCCCCACCTTCAAAGTTAATACATGCTGGCTGCCCACTAAGGGCATGAAGTGCCCAAGCATAGGGCCAGCACGTAAATTCACACCAGGGAACTAAGCTGGGATGGCAGGACAGGACCCGAAAATGGATTCAGTGTCTCGTTCCTTATGCATCATTTGCGTCAGGGGCCGGTTCCCAACCAACGCAACCTGGCTGCATTAATCTTTAAAAAAAAAACTAGAATTCTAAACCAGAAATTAGACAAGTAAATGAAGTAATTCCAAATGTAATAACCATTCTTATTCCATATATCACTTATTGTACAGATTTTCATTATTCATCGTTGTTGGTTATTTCGTCTGATAGCAATACCCCTCTCTGACTTTTCCTTATTTTGAAACAATGTTTCCTGCGATAATAAAATCATATAACTCATTCGATCTTACATGGTGGTGCTTTGCTGCCCCCTCTGGAAACAAATGGTATATATTGTAACTGCATTTAGCCTTCGCCCCTCCATGTTCTATTACCATAAGATGTGTTCTGTGTAATGCACTTGTCCAGGGGCTTTTCTACATTTGAAACTGACATCAGAAGGGTTCATTCTTTAAACCATTCATTAAAAATCTGTGTAGAATTTATAATGCAGACTCAGACATTCATACTCTATATTGTACATATTTTTCACTATCAGTAAAGTTTCATACATTATCATATCAAAAAGGGATACTGTAAGCTCTATAACGATTCCATCTCACTGAAGTGGTTATAGTGCCTGGAGTCCCCTGGCACTGTCCCTCCATTCAGTGTTAAACCATTCTATCTCATTGAAGTGGTTATAGTGCCTGGAGTCCCCTGGCGCTGTCCCTCCATTCAGTGTTAAACCATTCCATCTCATTGAAGTGGTTATATTGCCTGGAATTATTGTTAAGCCTCATTTGTTGTGAGGTGTCCTGCGATTGCCCCAGCCCAAAGTGATTGCCGCTGCTGGCAGAGGGAGACTTACTATTTCTATGGCCCGTGTGTGGCTGGACTTGGGTGCTGGCTGTGGATACAGGGAGGTGGGAGTGTTGCCAGGCCTCCCTGTGGATATGTTATTGGGGAACGACCTGGGGACCATGGAGAGCTACTACGTCCAGGTGGTAACCCGGGCTCAAGGGGCTAAAGCAAAGAACTTGCTCCCTGACTGCGTATACCCTTCAGCTGCAGCTACCACTCAGCCACTTCACCAGCGACCGAGGAGATATTGTGCTCTGTCCAAGGGATAACATGCTCTGTCCATGGGATATCGTGCCCTGTCTCTGTCCATGGGATATCATGCTCTGTCCAAGGGTATATCGTGCTCTGTCCAAGGGATAACATTCTCTGGGATATCGTGCTCTGTCCATGGGATATCGTGCCCTGTCTCTGTCCATAGGATATCGGGCCCTGCCTCTGTCCATGGGATAGCATGTGTGAAGAGATGCCCCATCACTGTTCGGCTATTTGCATTCACTGTTATTATCCTGTTCCAGTTCATTCAGTCAGTTCGTCAATTTGTTTGGTTCCCAAACCGAGACCACCCCAGAGACTAATTAGAACTTAGAACATTGTATATCTTGTATGAAAATCGCAGCTCAATTGAATGCTCCTGGTTGGCTGCCATTTCGTGCATACGAATACACGTGGTTGGAACAATGGATTGCGGCCATCTTGTCTCCCAAACGCCACCTGTGGGACTTGATCATTGAGTGCCTGGAACTGTTTTCGGCAAGGCATTCACATGAACACCGGTCTTTACGGATCCCTTCTACGTTCCTCTTCCCATTCACAGCGTTCGGGAGTTTCAGAATACCGAACACAGGGAGCATTCTCCACGAACCAGCTTGACTGTATCTTCTGTGGTTTTCGTACAAAACCCCACAAACGGAGACCGGCTCTTGCTACATTTTTCATGGAAATGTTTCTGGCTTCAACCTCGTGGCAGACCGGTCAACTCTTCCTGTGGTGCCATTCGCAAACTACCAAACGGATCTGGCTGATTTTTTTTTATTTACGTTTGTGGGGTTCCCATGTATTTTGGGGTGTTGTGTAAAATGTTACTTTTTCTGACCAGAAGATAATTGAGTTTAGTATTTTCTCTGACTCAATTACCTCTCTGGCTCAGAGGAAGAGTTTATGCACTGTATAAATTGAATGCCTGTTTGCCATTAAACCAGACTTGTCCCAGCATTTAGCCTTGGCTCATGTGTGCGTTATTATGCAACACCAGCGATATTGGACCCTGTGGATTATTGGCATAATATTATTATGGGAAAAGGGTATGCAAGACAGTGATACCTTAGCAAGTCGTCACAGCGTGCACAGTCCATGGGATAATGTGCCCTGTTCATGGGATAATGTGCTCTGTCCATTGGATATTGTGGTCTGTCCATGGGATAACATGCTCTGTCCAAGGGATATCGTGCCCTGTCCATGGGATATTGTGCCCAGTCCATGGGATAATGTGCCCTGTCCATGGGTAAATGTGCCCTGTCCATGGGATATTGCGTTCTCTCCATGGGATAATGTGCCCTGTCCATTGGATAACGTGCTCTCTCCATGGGATGTTGTGCTCTGTCCATGGGATAACGTGCTCTGTCCGTGGGATAACCTGCCCTGTCCATGGGATAACGTGCCCTGTCCATGGGATAACGTGCTCTGTCCATGGGATAACGTGCCCTGTCCATGGGATATCGCGCTCTGTCCATGGGATATTGTCCTCTGTCCATGGGATATCGTGCTCTGTCCATGGGATAATGTGCCCTGTCCATGGGATATCATGCTCTGTCCATGGGATATTGTCCTCTGTCCATGGGATATCGTGCTCTGTCCATGGGATAATGTGCCCTGTCCATGGGATATCATGCTCTGTCCATGGGATATTGTCCTCTGTCCATGGGATATCGTGCTCTGTCCATGGGATATCTTGCTCTGTCCATGGGATAACGTGCCCTGTCCATGGGATATCATACTCTGTCCATGGTATGACGTGCCCTGTCCAGGGATATTGCGCTCTGTCCATGGGTTATTGTCCTCTGTCCATGGGATAACGTGCCCTGTCCATGGGATTATGTGCTCTGTCCATTGGATATTGTGCTCTGTCCATGGGATAACGTGCTCTGTCCATCGGATATTGTGCTCTGTCCACTGGATATCGTGCTCTGTCCATGGGATATCATGCTTGCTGTCAGACAGGATGGAAAATAAGGAAGATTCTCTACCAAGGTCCGTGCGGTCACACTACAAATTGGAGGCAAAGAAGCTGGAGGGGCAAGAGACACACAAGAGGTGTGGGGATAGAAAGTGACAAAAAGGGGCTGGGTGGAGACACACAAGGTGTGTAAGCCTTATTAAAGGGGGTTTAAGACACACAAAGTGCTAAAAGGGTATACACTAAAGGGGCTACAGGGGTAAGAAATTCAAAAGGAGGGTTAAGAGACATGGGTGGTGAAGACTCATGGCGGGGTGAAGACTCATTGCTTCTCACTGATATCAATTAATTCACTGTCAGCATATTTCTAGGAATTACCCCACAAGGAGCACAAAATGCATATTATAAGCTATTTTTGGTATATGTGAATACACAAGGATTATTCATTAAGCAGTGATTCGGGTTTAGTAAAACATATAATATTATTAGAATTTTATTTTTACTACAATCTGTTGAATTAGCAATTGTTTTCTTATTGTCTATTTTATCAAAATATTTGCAAATTATTTCTCAGATCAGATCGCTTTTTATGGAATAAGTGCCTTTTAGAAATCCCAGCATATACTAACCGGAACATACTACGCCTAGTTACTAACATGCTGTTTGCAAACATATAGCATTTCCGTAGGGTGTAAATTAAAGGCATCCTTTAATGTTTATCAAGGTTATTTGGGCTGAATTTACACCTGTAAAACTTCTTAGTTACTGGATCAGATCCTTACTTTTATTATTAGCACTAAAAATAGGAAACAACAGAGCTGTCAATGTTTCCTCCCGGAAGTAGTGCGCAATGCTGCCAGGAATGAAATTAACGCTTTCAGTGCAGAGACAACGAAACAGATTTCAGTGAAATGCCTCCGTCTGGGCTTTAAGAGAATTTAATATTTACAGATTTGACATATAGTTTACTTTTTTTCTAAACAGCAATTTTAGAAATAAAAACAGAAATTTAGATTTCAACATTTCCAGCCCAAATTACTGAATGCAAATCTTGGCCTAATAAGTGAAATTAAACAGGCCGTTTCAAAACTATAACTTTCGCAGCACTGGGAATTCCTAACAATCCAACCTTCAGCAAAGGGTGAGTTATAATAGTGAAAATTCTGTCTTGTGTTTAACATCCAAATTCAATGGAGAAATTACAGTAAAAATAATCTGTGTACGAAAAAATTTCACTTACAAAGAAATAGTGCGACAAAAGAATGACCAAATTGGACAATGTGTTCAAATATTTAGTTTATATCAACACAATTAAAAAATATTCTAACAAGCACAGTTTGATTACTATGAAAGAATCCCAAGCAAAGCACAAAGTGCGAAAGTGAGAATTCAAAGTGAATCCAGATTTAAGGAAAAAGCAGGCGAACTACAGTTAGAGATTTTTTACAATTTGAGATTCACGTTGAATTCTGACTTCAGTGAATAATCTGAAAATCGAATAATTGCTTGTTTTGTGCTAGTCGGTTCAGGCCTGTGCTGTAACTTGGGGTTTATTCACTAAAGGGGTTAAAAACCAGTACGGAAAATGTTTGGTTTTATCTATAGTTTTAAACTGCGAATTACCGGGCAGGAAGATGTTTTTTCTTTGGATTCTGGACCTTTGCCAAAATATTTTGTGGATGGAAATAGAAAAACACAGATTTAGAAAACAGGGCCTTCCACGGAGTCTCTCTTGGTTCCAGGGAAGTTTTGTTGATAAGATGTTCCTGTTTTCTCCCCGAGGAAAGCTAGTGGCCGCAGGTGTTTCTGCATCGTAGTTCCGGGACATTTCCTTATTCTTGTCTTGACGTTGTTTCCTGAGCAGCGTGTATGAAAAATCAGTTACTGGCAATAAAAAGCGGTCAACGTGCGCCATCACAAGGCTCCCAGCGATGTTTACACTCTGAGGAAGGAATACTGCACTGGTGAAGAAATGCTGTACCCCAAAATACTTTGATCTTTAACTTTTCTTGTAATTAAAACTTGGATTTTATTTCACTTAACACGAATAGCAAATTATTAATCAAATAGTGAGTTTTTATTAAATTTTATAATGGAGCAAGTATTGACTATTTGGCCAATCTCTCCCTAAAACGCACTGCAACTTTTTTCATTGGCATTTTTGTGTTATTTTTCATTTCTGGGGTTGCGTGTAAGAAGCACATCCTGGACAAAGTGCTAAAATTAGAGCAATTATCGTGGAAACCATAGAAAAGGTTGATCGTAGATTGGGCGTCATTTGTACCTTACCTGATGCCCTGCGGTGTCTCCAGCTCTGAACCCAAGGCATGGACTGCACATTAGCAAGTCCACAAATCTGAAACTACATACAAATATGAATTGATAAACAATCTACAGAATGCAGAGATATATATTCAAGCAGTTTAGAAAATATTAAATCGTGCCCCTGTTTGCGCCTGTAGTCTTGGACTGGGTCCATGTCACAGGATTGCGTCACACTGTAGATGTGTTGGCCGCCATTAATGTTGTGAATCTCCTGTTGCATGGCATCCCAGAGCTGTTCTGTGTGATTGGATTTGAGTTCAACTGAATGCATTGTCACGTTCAGAGACCAGTCTGGGATGACGTGTTTTGTGGCATGGTCTCCTGGTGGGACAAGCCATTAGAAAGTGAATAGGAGTGAGATACCCAGGGCAGTAACAATGCACAGGCAAGGGGTGACATTAAAATGATCAATTCCTATTATAGCACCCAATGTGTCCCAAGTAAAGATACCTCACACCAACCACACCAGCCCAAACTGCGGCCACCAGACAGGAACATTGTTTACACTAAATTCTCACCCTGCTAGCCGCGTGTCGCAGGAGAAATTAGCAAACCAGAAAAAGGTTTTCAGTGATATTTTCCTGATGGAGCCCCCCCTACACCCCACAGCCACACTTTGCCAAACTATGTTGGATTCCCGAGCCATTTCCTGCTCGTGTGTGTGTATATGAGTGTGTGAGTGTGTGTATGTGAGTGCTATAGACCCTCCATCACACAATCTCTCCAATACACTTTAAGTCTCTGCTGGAGATATGCTGTTGACGCACACCCGGAGTTGATAGAGGTTAACTCAATAATTGTTGCAACTGGTCGCTGAGACGGGAGTCATAGTTACTGCATCCCCAGCAGCCAACCTAGAGATGCCCACCCTACCGGCCTGTTAACGCCAGCTTTCAGCTTACCAAGTTTAATAGTTTTAAAACCCCAAATCACAGAGTAAAACTAGTGATATCTGTTATTTTGTTATCACAATCTTTCCATAACTATATATAGATATTTGTGGGGACACCATATGCGTGGCATAGCGTGGCAACCCATTCTTCACATGGTGTATTAGTAACATTGTTTAATTCAACTCTCAACGTTATTTAGGAATCTTCATCACTTCATCACTATAAAGAAGACAGGACACTATAATAAATAGTTCACTGGGGGCAGCAGGGGATTCTCCAAAATCACGCAGACATCCGGTGATGAGACCAATCTCGCCACATTGCATTGGAGAAGCCTGGTTGCACGCCTGTTGCCTTTGGATTATGGCCCCATGTTAAAAGGCTTGATTTTCCCCTGCAAAGACATGAAAGCCGGGTCATTTGGTGCTTGCCCTGTTTGAGCAGTGATACCCCAGATAGCTATGCCATGGAGCCCATTCGTATAATGAAAGGCTATGGGAAAGACTTTGGCTCCATGGCAATTGAACTGTATGTGTGTGCTCTGAGCGCCATTCAGTAATAATGTGCGCTCAGATCTGAGCTATCTGGGGAGATGTTGAATGTACCTGTTTTGTGCAATGGCTGCACAGTTATATATATTTATGTATTTTATTGTCTTTTGCTACCATGTGGCTAATGGAGTTTTGCCTCTGTCCTAGGAGATAATTGGATTACTTCCCAATTATCTCCAGGATAGAAGACTCTGTGGAACTGGTTTTGGGCAGAAAAGCCATGCTTCATTTGGTCACAAAGGACTTCGATCTAACTTTTGAACCAATACATATGTTTGTATTTGGAGTATGCTGATTCTGAAAATGTAAGTTGTATGTGAATGTGACGTGTACTTTTAAAGTTATGAATAATGTAGAAAAACTGTATTTCTCTGCCTGTGATAATTACATTAACCCATTGTGTAAGGTAACTGTATCACAGGCAGAGGGGAGGATTTTGTGTGAGAGTGTCTGAGTGTATTATACATGTTTATTGGTTGTTCCACAAAACCTGGCGTGGTACTAATGTTTAAGAATGTGTATATAAGAACAATAAACCCACAGCTCTGTCTTTTCCTGCTTGACCCTCAAAACAGAGCCTTGTCTCGTTCTTGGGGGGATTTATTGTATGCTGTTCCAGTTCGACTGCTAGGAGTGTAAACCTATTCGTATGGTTTTTCCTATTCGGCTGTTTACAGCATTCGTATGTTTGAGAGCATTCGTATGCTTCTCCGGTTCGGTGGATTGGTGTCTACAGTGCCTGTCTGTGTCTCTGGAAGGGAATATCTCCTAAATGGCTGTTAACCCCTTTTTTACCTGGGGGTGCCGTTACACATCCATTTTTGGGTTCTTTACTACTGGTGCAGACAGAGAGAACCATAGTATCAATCTACATCGCTCCATCGTGGCTGCCAGGCAATACGGAAAGAAAGAAAATCGCTGTACTGAAGTTCTATAGTCATGGTAATACACTCATTAGATTTGGCAAATATGAAGGAATGGCCATCAGCCACCATGTAGCTCTCCAGTCTGTAGATAAACATCAACTCCTATGTTTATTTGTTCACAATGCACTGAGAGGAGTTGAAGTTTACATGGAGAAGCAGAGGTTGCCAATGGCTAGCATGTTACTAAGGGGACATTAGTCACCGGGCCATTGCTCAATGCTGAATATAAACGTGGCGTAGAACCAAACAACATGGAAGGGAACGCTTGGTTGACTGTGGAGTGTAATTGAGAGAGAAGTGTTTTTCTGTGTTCGTTTGGAACGTGTCACTAACATTTCCTGTAGATAGAGAGGTCACCTGCCTCGGATCCCGCAGCTTGCCGTAACGCCACAATTGTGACCGTCTCTTGTGTCCGAGTCCTGGTGCCATGAATACTAACTCTTTATCTACTGGAGGTAGGAGGTCAGAATAAACCCTTTCCACTGCAGCTCGCTTGCTAAAAATGAAAATACAATTATGATTGAAAGGTATAGCACACCAACTGATACTGATAATTATTAATAGGGCCTTGCTGCAATCCAACTAATTGCTGTGTACAGTTTGTATTGTAAATGGTATATTTTTGTATAATTGCTTGAATTTATATTTTGTTATTACATGTCACACAAATGTATATTTTTGTGCAGTGTTCTATAGCGTTCTATCACAAATATTTACTTAAGTGTGACTGGTCAGCATTCAAGAGGGATTTCAAATATTACACCAAAGTAATTAGACCGGAAATATTAGCTGATTCAGAGAATGTTTTGAATTCATCTGACACGACCTAAAAATGTTAATTAAAAAGGCTGTTTAAACACAAAAACCATCACAGTGCTGTAGTGATTATGGTGTCTGGGGAACTTAGCAGCGTCCTTCAGGTAAGAGTCAAAGCATTCATAATAATTCTGAAACAGAATTTAAGCGTTTGACCCATTATTGGACAGTTATTGGAGCATAATTTGGGATCCTTATCTTGTTTTGGGATTACGGCAATGTCGGCAGAGGGAGTTTGAATGAAGGATATAATAAACAACTATTTAAGAATAACCAAATTACAATATCTTAATCCCACCCTGGCGTTTTACCAGCTGCCGTGGCTTTCATCGCAATAAATAATTCTTCTTCAGTAAAAACTACTTGTAGAGTGACATCTTCCACCCATGTGATGCAGTGTGACACGTTGTCACGCGTTAAGTGATGTAGGTCTTTACATGAGGTAAGTGGCTTTGTGTATCGCACAAAATGGGTAATGCAGAGAGAATGAACAGTCTCTGATAGAATGAACAGTCTCTGAAGTCAAGTAATGACTGGAGATGGCTCTGGCGGGTGGTGGTGGTCCCGGGTGGATCCACTGAACCCGGTTCTGGAGGCAATCCCTGCATATATGCCCCATTTTCTTGCAGATGTGGCACTGGAGGTGGATTTGCTGGTGGAAGCAGGGTGGTGGGGCATTGAATTGCCTGGTTGGCGCTCCTGGCCCAGGGGGTGCTGCTGCACCACTAAAGACCTGGACTGGTCTCTGCTGTCGCCGGGCAGTATAATAATACAATGATCTCCCACCAACTCCCCAGCAACTTGACATCGCTCTGGGCGTATAAATGAATTTTATTGAAACATACACAGTTTATGCCCAGTCCCACGCAAGGGATTTCACATGCAGAAAATGCAGGGGTTTCAATCCCAAGATCCCTTGTGCCTAATTGCATAAGTAAACTCCTCAAATGTAATTCATTAGAACGGGAATGCCATTGTGTGGAAGTTTTGACCAGCCAGACACGAGACGCTAGCCCAAAATAGTTCCAGGAAAATATGTGTCTTGGACGGTCTCCGTTCGTGGGGCTAAGGGAATCTCTCACTTTCAGGGTACGAATGCTCCCCCTGTTTAGTAGTTTATATCTCCTGAACGCCGTTCGTGTAGAGGTGGTCGGAAACAAGAACAGGCAGCGGTCGAAAGTTTCCCGTTGTTCGCGCCTACCACTCGACGACCAAGTACCGCTGCTCTTGTTCGGGAGACAAGATGGCCGCCATTCTCTCAGCCACGTGTTTTGTTATACGAAATGGTGGCCACCCAAGAGAAGCACTCATTAACGAGTGGAGATGTCAGTTATAGACTTGCAGTAACGAGTGGAGATGTCAGTGTGGGTCTGTGCAGTAACGAGTGAAGATGTCAGTGTGGGACTGTGCAGTAACGAGTGAAGATGTCGGTTACAGACTGTGCAGTAGCAAGTGGAGATGTCGGTTATAGACTGTGCAGTAACAAGTGGAGATGTTAGTGTGGGACTGTGCAGTAACGAATGGAGATGTCAGTTGTAGACTTGCAGTAACGAGTGGAGATGTTAGTGTTGGACTGTGCAGTAACGAGTGAGGTTGTCATTGTGGGACTGTGCAGTAGCGAGTGGAGATGTCGGCTATAGACTTGCAGTAACGAGTGGAAATGTCAGTGTGGGACTGTGCAGTAACGAGTGGAGATGTCAGTGTGGGAATGTGCAGTAACGAGTGGAGATGTCAGTGTGGGACTGTGCAGTAACGAGTGGATATGTCAGTGTGGGACTGTGCAGTAACGAGTGGAGATGTCATTGTGGGACTGTGCAGTAACGAGTGGAGATGTCAGTGTGGAACTGTGCAGTAGCGAGTGGAGATGTCAGTGTGGGACTGTGCAGCAGCGAGTGGAGATGTCATTGTGGTACTGTGCAGTAGTGAGTGTAGATGTCAGTTATAGACCGTGCAGTAACGAGTGGCGATGTCAGTGTGGGACTGTGCAGTAACAAGTGGAGAGGTTGGTTATAGACTTGCAGTAACGAGTGGAGATGTCAGTGTGGGACTGTGCAGTAACGAGTGGAGATGTTAGTGTGGGACTGTGCAGTAACGAGTGGAGATGTCGGTTATAGACTTGCAGTAAGCATTTCCATTTATAGTGGAAGTACCTCAAATCTTATTATATAAAGAATTGAATAACTAGGATAGTATTTAGATGATACAGTTGCTCGGACACTGGTAGTCGGTTCTTTGAAAGGCGCCCCAACAATAATTGAGATGGCAGCGGTAAATGCGTCCTTTCTTTCACCATTTTATATTCATGTAATAGATAAACAGAATCCTCCTCTGCCTTCCGTCCCAAGAGCTCGCTGTCTGTCTCATCGTCTCCGCAGACGCCTGTTATTGATATAGAGTTACATGTTCCGCGGCCATGGGTAGTGCGACCGCGAGGTGTTAAGTGTCCCAGAGATTAAATGCATTGTTCATCTCATATGGAATAAAGGTCATATCACACGGGGGAGTTTGGCATGAGCCGAGGCTGGATATCCGGTGAGGAAGACACTCCACATCCCAAGTTCTCCTTCTGCTACTGAGTATTACCAACGTTAACTCTTTAAGAGTTCCTCAATGCGTGAATTGTCAAGAATTTCACATTGTAAACCAAAATAACCGAGCTGAGAATATTCTCCATTCTAACGCTGTTTCAATTAATTCCTAATAATTCACACTTTAGTGATTAATCCTAAAAAAGTGCAGATTAGAAAACTCTATTACAAATCCACGAAGAGAATTCAGAAAAGCACGCGCTCTAAAAGTATTGATAAAAACCTCAGTTTTAGTCAAAAACGTATAAACATAAAGGGTCACTGACGTGGTCATGGTACTTGGAGTAAATCTTTAATGCTTACGAAGTTGCCCCTCCCCCAATTAAGTAGTCAAACTGTTTAGTAGCC
This sequence comes from Pelobates cultripes, assembly GCA_933207985.1. Lineage (NCBI taxonomy): Eukaryota > Metazoa > Chordata > Amphibia > Anura > Pelobatidae > Pelobates > Pelobates cultripes. The sequence goes on from OW240916.1 coordinate 3,026,360, forward strand.
AAGTAAGTTGTCAAAACCTTCACAAATGGCTTGACACACCTGGCACAATAACCACTACAGTGTGCTACAGTGGTTATGGTGCTTGGAGTGTTCACAGTTTATTGTTTAGTAAATATATCCCTATTGTCCAACTTTAGAAAGTTACACCATATGAGTTTTGCAAAGCTGACTACTATTTCAATTTTGTTTTGCTTTATAATTTTCTAATGGTTGTTTGCTAGCTATTAAATATTACAAAGTGCGACACGGGACTGCGTGCTTCTAAACTTCGCGAGCACAGACGTAAAACAAAGAAAAAGTCACAAGCGGCCATAAATCGTTGCACAAGCTGTTTAATAAGTAAACCAACACATATTTATCAGATATCATTTAAATCCATTAACCCGTGGTGGGATGAAACCAACATGCGCTATTGTCTGGATGTGTCACTCGTTCCCGAAATGTTGTTTACTAATTAAAGACAATTAAGCGTGACTCACTCAGTGCAGAGTCCCTTCTCTTGCTGTTGAGTAAATAAGTCAGATTTTATGGACCAGAAATGAATTAATTCTCTCACAACTATTTTTTACCTCTTTGTTTTGGCTGAATGACGGAAATCCCGGCAACCGTTTCAATTAAGGAAATTTTAAAATTTTGCAGGATTAATTGGCAGTGTAGCCTAGTCAGTTATATGAAGTGTTTACTGTATTCCGGATGTTTTTTTCTCTGGAATTTTTACCCCTTTCTTTCCATCCCATGCTAAGATTTGTGTAACGGCCTTGCTGAGAGGCGAGGTCACCGAAGCTCTGTGTTTTCTTCCTGCCCGAAGACGTCAGAATTGTTTCCTTTCACACCTTTCAAAGCCAAAACTCTCACACACTGCTTCTCTCGCTCTCCCCCCGGAGTAATTTCTCCTACGAGTCCATCCCGCCATCTTGTAACTGCTGCCAAAATTACGTAATGGGTAAAAAAGTAGCCGATCCCATGAAAATAGAACATGAGATAGACTCAAACACTAACTGGAGTAAACTAAACACTAGGACAACTAACAGTTGTTTATAAAAAATACCATAAAATACGTCATATACTTAACGAAAAATAATAAAATGAAGCCAGAATTTGAATTAAGGGGGCACTGTAGTCACTCTAAACACTTACTCTCATTGAAGTGCTAATGGTGCCTGGGGTCCCCTGGCGCTCTCACTCTATAAAGTGTTAAATCAGAGACGGATAGTGCCCCCCAGCTGCTGAATCACAGTGAAGAGATCCCCTTTTACTGAACCACCAGCTAGTTAGTCCCCGCCTAGCAAACGAACGGTGCGCGGGGGAGGGAACAAAATTAATGGGATGGGTTTTTTGTTTGAATTAAACACCCACCATACACAGCCATCACACCTATCACACACAGCCATCACACAATCATATGTAATATGTAGTATTTTGAGGTCTATTAAGTGGAGCAGAGGTGTACTTAGGTTACCTGGTTCCTGGGAATAAAATCTCCCGCCCCCCAGAACTGTAGATTTGGTTTTTTTTCGCTCTGCACCATAGAGCGGTGGGGGAAGCAGGGGGGGAGTGTGGGGGATTGGGGGTGGGGAGATTCTAGCAAGCTGTCCTCTGTGAGTTCTGTCGATGTCTCTGTGGGAACATTTGTGAGTTTGGATTCGCTGATGATGTTTCTGAAGAAACCCTCTGGGTACACTCTATCACTACAGCAATAAAACATGTATTTTGTAAAATGGAATCTCCGCACATCTAAAGCACTTTTTCCAAACACATTCATAAACTTTATGAATGTGTTTGGAAAAAGTGCTTTAGATGTGCGGAGATTCCATTTTACAAAATACATGTTTTATGTATGGTCCTGTATGGACCTGTATGGTCCTGTATGGTCCTCTATGGTCCTGTATGGACCTGTATGGACCTGTATGGACCTGTATGGACCTGTATGGACCTGTATGGTCCTATAGGGTCGCTGGGGATGGGGTGAAGGATCTGTGCGGTCAGAGCTCAGTGGTGTACTTTAGATTTGTGCTGCCCTAGGCATGACTAAATTGAGGCACCTCCCTACTCTAAATTTACCCCACAATTTGTGTCAAGGCTACTTTTTTGACTGGCAGACACATGCCCACATTGTTACTTACACTGACATACACTCACTGACAGATACACAGTCATTGGCACACACACTGTTTAACCAACACACACACTGATACACACACGCTCTCAGATACACATACACTGACATATGCACACTGACACACACACACCTTCCCTCACTCACAGACACACACTGACAGCTACACACACACACTCACTGACAGACAGACATACACCCACACACATTTTCCCATACACTCACCAATTAAGATTTATTTTTTATTTAAACCCACCCAGCCTCCCTACCTTTGGACTGCTGCTGAGCAGACTCCTTGCGGTCTCTGCTGGGGCTGCTGGCTGGGCCGGCTCTGCTGTCTGTGTGGGTGCTCAATAGAGGCGGCAAGGGAACGGAGATCTCCTTGCTAAGCTCCCTCGCACACCGCTTAGTGATGCCGGGCCGGAGTGAAGTCATATTCCAGCTCTAGGCATCACAGAAGGGCGCACGAGGGAGCAAGAAGAGCTGATGACAGTGCTCCCTTGCCACCCAGATAGAATATTGATAGTTTAAAACCTCGGAGGGCCCTAAGGTGGCCAGCCTCCCAGCTCTTGGACTTTTAAGGAAACAAGGCATTTGCCGGGGCGCTTGGGGCAGCATTTTTTGCCACCCCCCTGAAAGTGCTGCCCTAGGCAAATGCCTTGTGGTAAATACAGCCCTACAGCAGCTCCCTCACCACCAGTTAAATTGTCAGAGCAGGCATATGCTGTGTGGCACCGCCGCCTCTGGAGAGAGAGGGGAGTGCTTTTTGCACATCCCAGCCACCTGGCACACGGGGTGGTCTGCCCCTGGATTGCACGCCCTTGCAGTGCAGCTCATTGTTTAATGTTTTGCAAAATGCATATTACTCTTTTTTATAGCTGTGGAGCTCTGTGATACACTACTATGCCATTACTGTGAGTTTTATTGCTGTGGAGCTCTGTGATAAAGTGACCCATACTCACTGCATATTACTGTGAGTTTTATTGCTGTAGAGCGCTGTAATACTGATTGTATCCTGTGTTGCAGAGAATATCAATATTTTCGATTTATGTTTATCTAAATAAATTCCAGTTCCTTCTGATTCGAGCTCTGTGATCTCTGTTTGTTCCATGCCTTCTCCTGTGAGCAAGATGAGAAGGCTTCAAACAACCCGTTTCCATACGGCCACGTGTGACGAAAACAACTTCGCCACTGGTTTTTGGAGAGGATTAATGGCCAGCCTTTTGCCTTGTGATTATGGCCCTTGTATTAGACTTTGGTTCAGGACTATGGAAAGGCTGTTATTCGTGCCTTTTCCCTGCAATGGTTCAGTGAATGTGGCTTGCCGAATGGATTGTGATAATGGTGTTCGGTTACCAAACAAACTGACGAACAACTGGACCACCCACAAGTGGAGTGTGCTGCTTGTTAACCTCCCAGAAGCTGTGGTTAACCGCAGCTTAAGTGACGAACGGCTGAAAACAAAACAACACTTTAGACATGACAGGGTAATGCCTAAATCCTGGACTGGTAGGGGGTACTTGAGGACTGGGTTCGGAACCACTGCTCCATAGGAATGGGCAGATTGTCGGAGTCTCACGGTCAGTGGTTCGATTCTCTATAGGAATGGGCAGATTGTCGGAGTCTCACGGTCAGTGGTTCGATTCTCTATAGGAATGGGAAGATTGTCGGAGTCTCACGGTCAGTGGTTAGGTTCTCTATAGGAATGGGCAGATTGTCAGAGTCTCACGGTCAGTGGTTAGGTTCTCTATAGGAATGGGCAAATTGTCGGAGTCTCACGGTCAGTGGTTAGAGTCTCTGTAGGAATGGTCAGATTGTCGGAGTTTCACGGTCAGTGGTTAGATTCTCTATAGGAATGGGCAGATTGTCGGAGTCTCATTATCTGTAGTTAGATTTTCTATAGGAATAGGCAGGTTGTGTATGAATCTCAGTCTCAATGAGAAAAAGTGGATTAATCCGGAGAGAATGGTCATTTTCTTGGCAACAGATTCCGATGAGATTTTGACCACTTTCCCCAACTGCCAGGTTTGCAACAGCTAATTTTGACAATTTTTTTTGTTCAATTCTCATGGAAGAGAATCTGTCCTATTCATTGAGATCTCATGACGCAGTGAGATTTGTTTTGACAAGTGGAGTTAAAGCCCCTGTCAGGTATGGTGGAGTGGGATTATATGGATTTACTAATGATGATGAGTAGGCTTTATATGGTACACTATATAAGGGATCTAGAGTTTGGAAATTAATAGATAAAAGCAGTAGAAACAAACTCAATATGGTATGTGAGGTAGAGGTTACTCTGGGAGGCCATAAGCTTTTCTAAAGAGATGAGTTTCAAGGCACTTCTTAAACCATTGAAGACTAGGGGAGAGTCTGATGGCGGTAGGCAAGCTATTCTATAGGAAGGGAGCCGCCTGCGAGAAGTCCTGCAAGCGTAAGTTGGGCGTGTGGATGCGAATGGTGGACAGGAGAAGGTTACAGGCATAGCGGAGAGACCAAGAAGGGGTACACCTATGGATCTGTGAAGATATATAAGAGGTGCTAGAATTGTTCAGTGCTTTATAGGTATGGGTTAGTGTAGCGAAGTGTAACGGCACCCCGAGTAGGTGAAGGGGTTAACACCGCCAAAGCTGTTCTTTTTCACGAATACGAAGTCAGCTACCAAACACTCCTAAGCGCCGAACAGGAACCATACAAATTATTCCCCCAAATACAAGACTGTTTTGAGGGTCAAGCAGGATCTGTTTAATGGTGGCTACAGGTCAGCCTTTTATGCAGGTCTTCCAGCAAGAGACACTCCCATAGGGACCTTGTGGAAGACTGAGACAGTTTTTACAATAGCCAATCACACGTAGTTACAGAATGCAAACACTCCCACACTAACAGTACAACTCCTCCTCTCTATCCTGGAGATAATTGGGTTAAGTGCTTGAAGTAACACAATTACCTCCAGACATAGAGAATATCACCCATTTTACAGTAACGGTAAAAACACATTAAAATACATATTTCCCAATATACCAACGGAACCCCCACATTCAACATATCCCCAAATAGCTTGGATCTGAGCGCTCAATATAACCGAACAGCGCTCAGATCCCATACATATAGTTTAATCGCCATGGAGTTAACGTTTATACATTGGGCGTTCGACAAAACTAATGAGCTCCATGGGTTTACTATCTGGTACAGTTCCGTTTGTGTATTGTCAATTTACCGAACGGCACGGTGTTCGTATGAATTTGGAAGAGTAATGGATGGTCGTGATTTCAGCGGTGTTCGTGGGAAGCAGTGTCCAAAATCAGTTCCATGGCTTTGTCGATGAACAGTGCTAGGCGCTCCACTGTCCAAGATGGCCATCACCACGTGTTCGTTCATACGAATGATGACCACCCAGCTGACCGTTTGGGAGTTGGAAGTGTCTGCGGTTAACCACAATGTTAATGAGGGCAGAAAGGTTGACGAGCAGCACACTTCACTGCTGGGTGGCCTGCCATTGGGTAGTTTGTTCGTCTTTTGATGAATGCAAGTAGGAAACAGACAAACAGACAAATTAGGTTTTAAATAATAACTCTAAGGCAGAGAGATCTGCCACACGGAGTACTAGACCTAGCAGGGACTCTCCTCCACTGGTTACTCCAACATACGCTCAGGAACAAGTAGAAAACTCCAAGGGAACAGCCAAACACAGTCAAGTAATCCAGAAATTTTCCACCACTTCCCCAGCAACTGGACGACACTCAGCTCTGGGGGTATAACTGATTTTAAGAGCCACACACTGTCTTTTATGTGAATTCCCATGCAAGGGGCATTCCCCACTGGACCTGAGAGTAGACTGAGACAAAGTACACAGCATAATTACATTAACTCTCAGGTCCGGGACATGTACAATATTAATCACCCCAAAACATACATTTCCCCACAAAGTACTCCCTTAAATCCTATATTCCCGGATAGCCTGGGTCTGAGTGCCCAAGATATCCGTAAAGCGCTCAGATACCATGAATGCAGCCGAAACGCCACCGGGGTATAGTTTAGACCGACCACACACGAGGTGCCTGCCCAAAAAGGTTCCATGAAATTAGATTGTGCGGTCGGTCTCTTTCAGGAGTATTAAATATACGAAACACCAGGAACTTGTTCATGTAGACATTATTCTGTGTATCTTGTTCGGGAGTTTGCTCCCCCTGAATGCCACTCTGTTCGTCTGAATCCCCACGAACATAACGGAGGATGAAAGTTCCAGCGGTGTTTGCGCCATCGAGTGTACAATTTTAGTTCCATGCACTCGACGACCAAACACCGCTGTCTCTGTTTGCAACAAAAGATGGACGCCGTGTTTGCACACCCGAACGGCGACCACCCAGCCGACCGCTTGGAATGTTCAGGTTATTGCGGTTGGTGGAGGTGTGAACAGAGGTTACTGGGGTTAACTTCACATATATGTGATCTAGCTGTTCGGTAATTTGTTCCGTTGTCGAACAAGACTTTGTTAATAGACGAGGTGGCTGCTATTTTACCGTTCGGCCAGACGATCCAAGGACTAGGAGAACAAAACATAGGAAATAACAGGGGGGGACATGCTACGGCCAGCGCATAGCAGGAATAAGGGTGACAGTGCAAGTGTGGTGTATTACCAAACTCTATAAATTATTATGTCCGCATACACATATAAACTCTGGTCCGTCTACTTTAACAAATATTTATTCAGAGACAAAACAACAACAACATACAAATAATGACACACAATCTAACTAACTATACCAACAACAACAGCAACAACAACATAACTAACAATAACAACTACATCTTATAAAATCACCAGATCCCACTCACAGTTCACCATGATAGAAATTAGGCCATGTCTGCTTAAAGGACTGCTCAGTAGCACAGCCAAGAAGGAACAGAGAGGAATGGAGATAGGGGGAAGTGGTTATCTCTTTCCTGACTAGTAAAGGTATTGAATTACCAATTAACATTTCAAAAGGGTAAAGCTTATCCCACTGTAAGAGCTTGGTCACATGATCCCTGGTCACCATATTAGTTTGATGACAGAATGTCACCACATTCCCTCACTTTTTCTTCTCTTATGTTGAGCACATTTAAAAATAATAATAATTTATCCCTTCTATCTAAACTATGAGATCTGAAGTAGGAAAGGGGAGCACAGGAATTATAGTGAGTGATCTAAGCAGGGTTAAAGAAAACAGTCAAATAGGGGTTGCATCACCCCACATTCCCCCACTTTTTCTTCTTTTATGTTGCTCCGTTATCTAGTTATCCCTCTAGTACAGGAAAACCTAGTGGGAGCAAAAACCTGATATACAGGAGAAATTCAACCCACCGTCCCTCCGGAATAGTTCCCTCAGCGACACAAGTTCTCCTGTACTTTCCTATGGCTGTCAATTCACATATTATACAGAGTGTCACAAAAAAAAAAAAAACAGAATAGAGAGAGAGAGAGAGAGAGAAACAAAAAAGAAACAAACAAACAAACAAGAAAAAAATATCCCCCTTTTCAAGTTTCTTCCTCATCTATTTCATTGCCACACAAAAGTATACTAGCAGCAAAGTTTGTAGGACTGGATGTGATATTTGCAGAATTCCATACTCTCAATCCAGTTCCGACTCCTCCCAGTAGAGCTGTAAATTGTCCCATTTTTCCTGACACCCTGCTTTGCCTAAAACACTGTCGCCGTTGTTCCGGACACCTTGGAGGAATAGAAGGATTATTAAAATATAGACTGTAATCCTCTCCCTTATTTGGAGTATCTTCTGGCCGTATTGCCAGTCTCCCATCCCTACTGTGATACAGCGTATACTTATCCATCCTGTAACAAGGATCCACTACGATCTTCTGTTGACACACATCATCATCCTAATACAGCTTTGCCTTGCTCTGTGGGAACACTAGATCTCATCATTAGAAAGGAATAGCTAAATGGGAGACTGGAAGACTGAGAGAAAGAACAAAACAAAAGAAAAACAAACATACATAGGATGTAGAGGACAACAAAAATTATGGGAGTTATTCATTGCTGGGGACCCCCAATTGATCAGTATTTCCCTTCCTCATCTGTTCCCTAAGCACTTTCACGTCTGCCTCCAATCTCTCAGTCTGTCTCTTTAGGTCCCAGTAGTCTGTATTCCCTTCTTTATTCCTCCAATTATCCCAATTCCGTCTATTGGTCTGATGCTCATCCCATCTATGGTTCCTTTTCCAATTATTCTCCCTATAACTGTTCCTGTTGTTTCTCTGTTTTTCTTGCCAACTGTGATTTTCCGAGTTATCTCTCCTTTTTAGCCTCTCCCAGGTATTATTATTCCAATTATTATTGATTACCTTAGGCTCCTCCCATCTATTTTTCCAATTATTTCCCATTACATTACTTCCTTTAGAACTGTCCCTATTCCTATGGTCCATCTGTGGATATTCTAACAGTTCTGTCCATTCTTCTAAGTTAAGACCTCCTTTTTTTGCTCTATTTGCTCCCCTCATAAACCAATGTGTAAAGGTGTTAAAGTCGTCAGTTGGCATACTTCCCCACCATTTCTGGAAATTATCTTTGTCTGTGATTGACATAGTCCTTGTCTGTCTAGAGAAGCTAGTAGGCATTTCTCTTACATTAAAATGTTCAGTTATTATTAAAGGGGCTTGTGGGACACAGTTAACAACTGGCACATTTCCCTTGTGTTTGGTTCTGAGCACTGGTTCTGTACTTCTATATATAAAATGAGACTGGCCTGGGCATTCTTTAGGAATCTCCTTATCCCATTTATTTATGTTTTCTTTAGTTTTCATTTTATATTCCATAACTAGGTTTTGGAGTTCAGTGATCTTAGCACTATATTCATCTCTCTGTTGTTCTGTTTCCTTTAATTCCTTCTCCAACCCCTCGATCATTTTGTTTGTTCTTAGGGCAGCTATTTTAAAACAATCTCTTTCATCAAGAGCATCTTCCATTTTATTAGTGGTTACTAAATTAGCTTGCTGCAATTCGAGTACCATGCTTGCCAAACCCCCTATTGCAGCAACAACCGCTTGTGCCACCAAGCTTTTCCTTTTCTTAATATGGCACTTTTTATTAGTAACAATCTGTGTCAAAACATCCATGACTTGCTCCAAAGAGATTGAACCATTTGAGAAACTTAATTACATTAACCTATTCAAACAAACTCTTGTCTTTTGAGAAAAGAGAAAAAAAACAAAAAAAACTTCACAGTCTCAATACAACAAATGCCCACAGGCAGCAAAACACAAAACCACCCTTCTGCCTTTGTTTAAGTGCAGTGTGGGGGGTCTACAAATAAACAGAATGATTTAAATGAAGGTATGGGAACTGGAAAATACCTGACTGTAACTTCAGCACAATGATAATTCCCAACCATATAACAATCTAACATAGGCACCTTTGCCTCAAATACAAACTGTTCATTTTCTATTAAACACACTCCAGTGTAAAAATGTAGCCTGGCTAAACAATAGCCACCACACTGTATTAGCCCCAATACCTTTATCATGTAAATCCTACCCAGAATTCAATGGTTCAAACAGACAAAAGATAATCCCAAAAAAACAGTTTGCTATTTAAACTTAGAATGCAGGGAAGCCACAAAATGTACAAAATGTAACATCTAAAAACAATTACAATATATTCAGTTTAGTTCTAGTTAGTTGCAACAGGAAAGAGACAATACAGCACATGGGCTATTAAAAATGGCCGAAACATCAATAGTACCAATGCAGTGCAACTATTCAATCTTCCCCTTTAATCACCAATACTTTAAAAATACTAGGCCTGAGCTATGGTAGTCAAAACACAACAAACTCAGGTATTTGAAACACACAAAAAAACTAATATATTCAAAATTGAGGCCTGATGCCCAAGCTTGTAAATTAAAATGGAGGCCCAAACTAGACTCCACACACAATCAGTCCTTGATTTCCCATGCAGAGGATAATTAAACAAAGTACTTTTTTTTTTTTTTTTCCCTCTCCCAAAAAATAAATCTGACTATCTTTTACTGTGTTATTACCTCATAAATAACCTTTGTAGAAGTCTCGTCTACATTAAAAGGTATTTATTAAAAGGCAACAACACAATATTATAAATGTATCACAAACACACAGCCCAGACCCACGGAGCAACAACCCTTTTTAAATCTATCTATGTATATAGTAACCCCTTACACACACGCTTGATCTCACCCACGGTTAGGCCTTCACATCTAGTAATGGCTCACTGCTGCAAGTTCAACATCACATCCACCAAGGAAGAAAAGGAAGCAACAGACAGTAACATGGTTCACCATGCTAGCACATGGCATCTGCACATCTGCTCTGCAGCACAGCCAAGAAGGAACAGAGAGGAATGGAGATAGGGGGAAGTGGTTATCTCTTTCCTGACTAGTAAAGGTATTGAATTACCAATTAACATTTCAAAAGGGTAAAGCTTATCCCACTGTAAGAGCTTGGTCACATGATCCCTGGTCACCATATTAGTTTGATGACAGAATGTCACCACAGCAAGGTTTATTCCTCTACAGTTAGAATTTTGAATTGACTCCTACAGGATACAGGAAGCCAATGTAAGGACTGACAGAGGGGTGAGGTGTGAGAGGATCGACTAGAGAGGAAAATCAGTCTGGCGGCAGAATTCATTACAGACTGTAGAGGGGCAATACGGCTTTTAGGAGTGGGTTACAATTATCCATGCAGGAAGTTACTAGAGCATTGACAAGCTCCTTGGTAATATCTTTCGTAAGAAAGGGGCGGATGCAGGCTATGTTTTTAAGATGGAATCTACAGGATTTGGCAACAAACTGAATGGGAGGCTCAAGAATCAAGTATGATGCAGCGCTTGCAGGGATGGACTGATGTGAATACCACTAACTTGAAGGGAGAGCGAAAGAGGAGGATCAGTATTCGGAGGAGGAAAGACAAGCAGCTCCGATTTAGAGAGATTGAGTTTCAGAAAGCGGGAGGACATCCAGTCAGAGATGGAAGGAAGGCAACCAATGACATGTTGCAGGACGACAGGGGAGACGTTCGGGGAGGAGAGATATATCTGGGTGTCATCAGCGTACAGGTGGTAGTGGAATCCAAAAGAGGTAATAAGAGGCAGTATAAAGAGAAAGTAGAAGTGGACCAAGGACAGAACATTGAGGGACTCCAACCGAGATAGAATAAGGGGAGGAGGTATCATTAGAAAAGGAGACACTGAATGAGCGTTGGGAGAGAAACTACGAGATGACAGAGACCGAGTGATTGAATAGTTTGAAGAAGGAGAGCATGATCAACAGTGTCAAAGGCAGCAGAGAGGTCAAGAAGAATTAGTATGGAGTAGTGGCCTTTGGATTTAGCTGCGATTAGGTTGTTAGTAACTTTGATAAGAGCAGTCTCAGTAGAGTGGAGAGGGCGAAAGCTAGATTGTAGAGGGTCAAGGAGAGAGTTGGAATTGAGGAAGTGAGACATACGAGTAAAGACAAGTCTTTCCAGAAGCTTTGAGGAAAAAGGGAGCAGGGATATGAGACAATAGTTATAGGGGGAGGATGGGTCAAGAGATTTTTTTTTCAGGATAGGTACAACAGTGGCATGTTTAACCCCTTAAGGACACATGACGTGTGACATGTCATGATTCCCTTTTATTCCAGAAGTTTGGTCCTTAAGGGGTTAAGGTCAGCAGGGACAATGCCAGAAGAGAGAGAGCAGTTGAAGATGTGTGTTAAGGAGGGCACAAGACAAGGTAAGAGAGATCTGATAAGGTGAGATGGGACCGGATTGAGCAGGCAAGTGGTGGGGCAAGAGGAAAGGAGAAGCGCAGTCACCTCACGTTCAGTAGCCAGGGAGAAAGTCTGAAGGGTAGGAAAGGCATGATCTACGTGTGGTTGAGAAAGGGAACGGCAAGGAGGGGAGAATTCTTTCCTTAGCTGTTCAATCTTGTCGGTAAAGTAGCATGCAAAGCTATCAGCTGTAAGGTTAATTTCTGGGGTGGCCACAGCATTAGCATTAGCCACAGAATTAGCCCACTGTGATAGCCCGAGGGAGGAAGTAATTTAAAGTAGTTTAGAGGCTGCAGAGGTCAAAGGTGGGTTAATAGGAATATTGAAGTCCACGAGAATTAGGGATGGAATATTAGAGGAGAGGAAGTAGGGTAGCCAAGCAACAAAGTGGTCAAGGAAGAGGAAAAGGGAACCAGGGGGCGATAAATAATGGCAATGTTAGCAGAGAAGGGTTTGAAAAGGCAAATCAAATGAATTTCAAATGATGGGAAAGAGAGTGAAGGGGGGGGGGGGTAGAGGTTTGAAGGAACAGTGAGGTGAGGGGAGAAACCCTACACCACCACCTTTACATTCAGAGTGCCTTGGTTGTGGGTAAGTTGAACACCACCAAAAGATAAAGATGCAGGGGTGGCAGTGTCAGAGAGGGAGAGCCATGTTTCTGTTAAGGCTACTAAATCTAGGGAATGATAGCTGAAGAGGTCGTGGACAGCAGTGGATTTTGTAATACTGCAAACAGAGCGTGCATTCCAGAGGACAGTATTGAAGAAGGATTTCGAGGAAGAGTAACATGAGATGGGTATGAGATTGGTGTGGTTCCTTGGGTTAGTACGTTGATGGTATGGTTAAGGTTGCCTGGATCAAATAAAGGTCACTGTTTAAATCTGAATTATCGGAGACATCCATTCTTTGGTATCTTTGGTTACTTTTCTTGATCTTGATGGTCTTAAAAGGACCACTATAATGCAAGGAAAACATACCTCGTTTTCCTGGCACTATAGTTCCCTGATGGTGCCCCCACCCTCAGGGTCCCCCTCCAGCTGAGCTGAATGGAGAGGAAGGGGTTAAACTTACCTCTTTCTCCAGCGCCGGGTGGGGAACTCTCCTCCTCGGCTGAATGCGCATGCGCAGCAGGAGCCACGCGCACATTCAGACAGTCCATAGGAAAGCATTCACAATGCTTTCCTATGGACGCTGGCGTCTTCTCACTGTGATTTTCACAATGAGAAACGCAGAAGCGCCTCTAGCGGCTGTCAATGAGACAGCCACTAGAGACTGGATTAACCCTAACATAAACATAGCAGTTTCTCTGAAACTGCTATGTTTATAGAAAAAAGGGTTAACCTTAGATGGACCAGGCACCCAGACCACCTCATTAAGCTGAAGTGGTCTGGGTGCCTATAGTGATAGGCACCCAGACCACTGATAGTTGGAATTCTCCATGAAGAAACTTGCCTATTGATTCCTCCTCTGGCCAAATATGGGACTTTATACTAGTCTTCTTTATTGCAATGACTACGACATGCTCTCTGACAAGTTTTGTAGGTGTAGGTGGTTAATATTTTACCTTTACAACAATATTTTTTCACGTCTCAGTGTGACAGCATTTATGCTAATCACCCTTCAACTCTGAGTAAGGTTTTGCCGTCAGAAGGATTCAATAATGGACTTGAACACAGAATTGAATCAAAGGTAGACTTTTTGGGCCGAATGGTTCTTTTATCTGCTGCCACATTCTATGTTAGGTAGAGACAATTGCATTAGAAATCGATTCGTCTTTGTATCGGTATCCACACATCGCCTAAACTTGGGTCAAGTAAAGATGGCGGTTCCCATAGAACCAGGGTAAGCCATAAGATACACTTATTAGCTTATATGCCTTATATTAACTTATTAGCCACAGAATTAGCCCACTGTGATAGCCCGAGGGAGGAAGTAATTTAAAGTAGTTTAGAGGCTGCAGAGGTCAAAGGTGGGTTAATAGGAATATTGAAGTCCACGAGAATTAGGGATGGAATATTAGAGGAGAGGAAGTAGGGTAGCCAGGCAACAAAGTGGTCAAGGAAGAGGAAAAGGGAACCAGGGGGCGATAAATAATGGCAATGTTAGCAGAGAAGGGTTTGAAAAGGCAAATCAAATGAATTTCAAATGATGGGAAAGAGAGCGAAGGGGGGGGGGGGCTAGAGGTTTGAAGGAACAGTGAGGCGAGGGGAGAAACCCTACACCACCACCTTTACATTCAGAGTGCCTTGGTTGTGGGTAAGTTGAACACCACCAAAAGATAAAGATGCAGGGGTGGCAGTGTCAGAGAGGGAGAGCCATGTTTCTGTTAAGGCTACTAAATCTAGGGAATGATAGATGAAAAGGTCGCGGACAGCAGTGGATTTTGTAATACTGCAAACAGAGCGTGCATTCCAGAGGACAGTATGCCTTACTGTGCAGCAAATAAATATATATATAGTTGCTAAACATGGCTAACACGTGAGGGTTTCACGAGGACCTTCCTGTAAGATGATAATTTGGTCACCACAATTAGACAGTGGCTGCATTAAATCATATATTATACACTGCTCAAAAAAAATAAAGGGAACACTTAAACAACACAATGTAACTCCAAGTCAAACACACTTCTGTGAAATCAAACTGTCCACTTAGGAAGCAACACTCAGTGACAATCAATTTCACATGCTGTTGTGCAAATGGGATAGACAATGGGTGGAAATTATAGGCAATTAGCAAGACACCCCCAATAAAGGAGTGGTTCTGCAGGTGGTGACCACAGACCACTTCTCAGTTCCTATGCTTCCTGGCTGATATTTTGGTCACTTTTGAATGCTGGCGGTGCTTTCACTCTAGTGGTAGCATGAGACGGAGTCTACAACCCACACAAGTGGCTCAGGTAGTGCAGCTCGTCCAGGGTGGCACATCAATGTGAGCTGTGGCAAGAAGGTTTGCTGTGTCTGTCAGCGTAGTGTCCAGAGCATGGAGGCGCTACCAAGAGACGTGAAGGAGGCCGTAGGATGACAACAACCCAGCAGCAGGACCGCTACCTCCGCCTTTGTGCAAGGAGGAAGCCCTGCAAAATGACCTCCAGCAGGCCACAAATGTGCATGTGTCTGCTCAAACGGTCAGAAACAGACTCCATAAGGGCCCGAAGTCCACAGGTGGGGGTTGTACTTACAGCCCAACACCATGCCGGAAGTTTGGCATTTGCCAGAGAACACCAAGATTGACAAATTCGCCACTGGCGCCCTGTGCTCTTCACAGATTAAAGCAGGTTCACACTGAGCACACGTGACAGAAGTGACAGAGTCTGGATGTGGCAAACCTAGCCACTTGGACAATAACTAGAGACTGTGCCTTTAAGGGTTGCCAATAGGTCGGGCGAGATATGCGCTTTATACTTATGTATATGTTAATGTATTTTCTGTGTTACCTGTACTGCTGTTTCCGCCGAATGCAAATGGCGGTTTTGTATGGGGATTTTCCTTCGTTTCACGAACGGCACTTTAGAAAGCCGTTCGTGAACCGAACGCGATACCCTCAAATAGCCCACACACTTAGAGGCGTGTGGCGCTAGTTAACCGATTGCAACATTGTTGCAATCAGTTATTAGAGGCTCTCCTGGGTGGCCGTCGTTCGACTACCGACCATGCGGCGGTCGGCCATCTTGGATCCCTCGTTCGTCAGCGGGTCCGTGTCGTCGAACGCATACCATTACCAATGGTTATTCGACGGCACGAACACCGCTGAGCCTCCCAGACGTTCGGGAGTTTCAGGACCAGGTTCACGAAAAGCAATCGGTCCTTTTTGTAGGTTTTGAAAGAAATGTGTTTTCTGTGCGGCGTTCGGTTATTTTGGCTGGGATCTGAGCGGCAATCTCACGAATGATGCGCCCAGACCCCAGCTAACTACCGAACGTCCATTCGTGTAAATCCACCGTATATTTTAAAAGTTATGCATTTTTATATGTTTTTATATGCAGTTCTGCTGCACGAGGGGATAATCCCCTTTACGGTGCATTCTGGGAGGATGATCCCTCTCGTGCAGCAGTGCCTGATGGGAGAAATATGTCATACTGTAAGTCCCCCATGTAGTCCCCTCTGGGAGGGCCCCTGGGAAAGGACTCAGGAAACCCCTTGCATGGGGACTTGTATAAATTGTCGTGCCGATTAAAGGATTGTCAGTTGACTCCCAAAACTGTGTCTCGTCCGGTTATTGGGAGGTTGGGGATATTGCCTTGGTGTTTTCAGCGCTTGACTGTGGATTCGTTTCTGGACCAGCGGAATTCGTGGATTTTATATTGGCGTTCCGCTACAATTGGTGGCAAGCGACGGGATCCAACTCTACAGCCGAATACAGCGCATTCGAATGAAAGGAACTACCGAACGGAAAGGCAATTCGTATGAAACAAGCAGACGAAAGCGATCAGTGAATGGGGACTGATTACACGGCGTTAAAGAGACAGACGCTAAAGGAACTGCTGGAGGCTAGAGGGAGAAGCGCTAGCAACAAATCGAAGGCAGTACTGATTGCAGAGCTAATGGAGGGCGACCAGGCACACAGCAGTCCACCCCCACCTGCCAGAGAGGAAACACCATACCAGAGGGAACTGAGAACCCGGCTGGAATTTGTACCACAGCCAGTAACCCTGGACATTTTAACCGTGCTAATGGCCGACGTCCAGGACTACATTATGGCACAGTAACACCAGAGGCATACCGACGGAAATTTCGGGGATTGAAAAAACCCGACAGAGATTCCCACGCAGAATGGGCGCATAAGCTGGACCAAGCTTCACAAGGGTGGATTCAGGCAAGTCAAGCCACCACCATGGAGGAACTGCGCCAACTCATCTTGCTGGAGCAATTCTTCAACGGTCTGTCACCAGAGGCACAGGAGTGGGTAAGGGACCGAAAACCTCTCAACCTCACAGCAGCCGCCCGATTGGCAGACGAACACTTTGACGCCCGGAGACACCATGGGCTCACCAACAGGGGTCCCCTGAGACCGCCAATACAACAGCACCCAGCCAGCTCCACACCCGCCAACTCTACCCCCTTCAGGCCACCACCAGGAAACCCCCCACCGCCAGCCCGCTACAATGGCAGGGCCAACATACAATGCCATACCTGCCGGCAGTGGGGGCATATGTTCGGGAGTGCACCCAGAATCGTAGCAGGCAGGCGTGGAACCAGGTACGGCAGAATTCCGCCCCCAGGGCGGCGGCCCATTTCTACCACGCAGAACCTGACCATTCGGAGCTGACAAGTGTACCAACCGAGGAACCATTGGGGGTTCTGTACGAGGTAATGTCTGTGCAAGCCACGGACAACCGGCAGCATCACCGCCAAGTTGTATTTGTGGGAGGGAAAGAAGTGCAGGGGCTGCGGGACTCGGGAGCCACCTTAACCTTAGTGGCCCCCCATCTAATTCCGGATACGGCCCACACTGGCGGATCAGTGGCAGTTCGGGTAGCAGGGGGAGCCATGTACCGGTTACCCACGGCCAAGGTGCATTTGAATTGGGGTGCTGGGGAGGGGGTTGTGGAAGTGGCCATAATGAAAAAGCTACCGGCCGATGTTGTTTTGGGGAATGACTTGGGCCAGATGACTTCTGCTTTTCTACCCCAGGCCCCGTCACAAGAGGCGCATCCGGTAACCACCCGGCAACAGGCTCGCACCACGGCATTCCCCGCACACTCTGAGGCTCAGGTAAGAAATCATGACCCCCCCTTGACAGGCATGACTTGGGACACCCCGTCCACGTTTGAAGTAGAGGTGCAGACCGACCCCACACTGCAGGTATACCGGGATAGGGTAGATACGGACCAGGTGGGGCGGGAGGGAGAACAGTACAGGTGGGAGAAGAAGTTACTATACCGGGTGGCGGAAAGGGCGATAGGCAACTCTGTGACGCTCCAAACTAAGCAGTTAGTAGTGCCCCAGAAGTATAGGCAGGAGTTACTAAGAATCGCCCATGATATCCCTCTGTCCGGCCATCTAGGGATGACCCGGACCCGGTATCGCTTAACGCACGCATTCTTTTGGCCCGGGATTTCTAAAGACGTGAGGCAATACTGTACATCCTGTGATGTGTGCCAGAGGGTAGGCAAGAGGGGGGACCGCCACAAGGCAAAACTGTGTCCCCTACCTATCATCGAGGAACCATTCAGCCGTGTGGCAGTGGATATAGTAGGGCCACTACCAAAACCCAGCCCTTCTGGGAAACGGTATATCCTGACCGTGGTGGATTACGCCACCCGGTACCCCGAGGCGATTGCCCTAACTAATATACACGCCGAGACCGTAGCTGAAGCCTTGATGAAAATATTCTCCCGAGTAGGGTTCCCACAGGAAATGGTCTCCGATAGGGGGACGCAATTCACGGCTGAGGTTACTCAGCAATTATGGAGGATATGTGGCATTAAGCCGATCATTAACTCCGCCTACCACCCGCAATCCAATGGGTTATGTGAGAGATTCAACGGTACCCTAAAACAGATGCTCCGGACATTCGGAGAGACCCATAAGGACTGGGAACGATTCCTTCCCCATCTGTTGTTTGCATACAGAGAGGTACCCCAAGAGTCCACAGGTTTCTCCCCATTTGAGCTATTGTTTGGGAGAAGGGTCCGGGGGCCGTTGGATCTCATTAGAGAGCATTGGGAGGGGGAGAGTAGCGCAGATGGGACCCCAATTGTACCCTACGTGCTGGCGTTCCGGGATCGCCTGGAGGAATTGACCCAGGCAGTGCGCACCAACCTCCAGGCCGCCCAACAACGACAGCGTCGTTGGTATGACAAGGGGGCCAGAGACCGTAGTTTTCAAGTGGGACAGAAGGTGCTAATCCTTAAACCGGTCCGCACCGATAAACTACAGGCCGTCTGGCAGGGCCCATACCAGGTGGTAGAGCAGAGATGCGATACCACCTATGTGATCGGCCCATGCTCCGGAGTAGGGAAGAGACGCATGCTCCATGTGAACATGCTCAAACCCTACCACGAGCGGACGGAGGACGTGGCAGCTATTTGCACGCCCGCCTCCGAAGATCAGGAGAACCTGCCCCTTCCAGATCTGTTAGAGCAGGAGGAGCAGAAGGAACCCTCCCAGGGGGTTCAACTGGGGGAGCGGCTAAGTCCTCAAGAGCGTATCCAGGTACAAGAACTGATAGCAACCAAGGGCGCCGCCTTTTCTAACCTACCTGGGTACACTCCACTAGCCACCCACCGAGTAGAAACCCCGGGACAGCTTCCCATGCGACAGACTCCCTATCGGATTCCCGAATCCGTGCGGGAACATATGAGGAAAGAAATTGACGAGATGTTGCAGTTGGGGGTTATTGAGCACTCCGATAGCCCCTGGGCATCGCCGGTAGTCCTGGTTCCCAAGAAAGATGGTACCACCCGGTTCTGCGTGGACTACCGGAGGTTGAACGACAAAACTGTGTCGGACGCCTACCCGATGCCTCGGATAGACGAACTGCTTGATAAAATGGCCAGGGGTCAGTATCTCACTACCATAGATTTGTGTAAGGGATACTGGCAAATTCCACTAGCCGAGGACGCCATCCCTAAGTCGGCGTTTGTCACCCCGTTTGGCTTGTACCAATTTCGAGTCATGCCATTCGGGATGAAGAACGCCCCCGCGACCTTCCAGCGGATGGTGGATCGGCTACTGGACGGGTTCCAGGACTATGCGTGTGCATATCTGGACGATATTGCCATATATAGTCCGACCTGGTCGGAGCACCTACAACACATAGGGGCCGTAATAGATAGGATTCAGGAGGCAGGGCTTACCTTGAAGCCCAGCAAATGCCACATAGGGATGGCAGAGGTCCAGTACTTAGGACACCGGGTGGGTAGCGGGCAGCAGAAGCCTGAGCCCGCAAAGATTGAAGCTGTAGCCCAGTGGCCTACTCCTAGGACCAAAACCCAAGTCCTGGCTTTCTTAGGTACCGCAGGGTACTACAGAAAATTTGTACCCAACTACAGTGCCCTGGCCAAACCCCTGACAGATCTGACGAAGAAAAACCTGCCCCGGCAGGTCGTCTGGGCCCCAGAGTGTGAACAGGCATTCAATCAGCTGAAGACGGCTCTGACCAATGCCCCTGTACTGGCAGCTCCCGATCCAACTAAACGTTTTCTTGTTCACACAGACGCCTCAATGTTTGGATTGGGAGCAGTACTGAGCCAGGTCGGAGCCGATGGCGGAGAACACCCCGTAGCGTACTTGAGTCGGAAATTGTTACCCCGAGAGGTGAGCTACGCCGCCATAGAAAAAGAATGCCTGGCCGTGGTGTGGGCCCTGAAAAAGTTACAGCCATATCTCTATGGGCAACCCTTTTCTTTGCTCACAGATCACAACCCGTTGGTGTGGCTAAACCGTGTGGCTGGAGACAATGCCAGGCTGCTGCGCTGGAGTTTAGCGCTGCAGCCCTTTGACTTTACAATTCACTACCGCCCAGGGAAACAAAACGGTAATGCCGACGGGTTGTCCCGACAAACAGACCTTGAGAAATGATCTGTGAGCACTCCTCCGGACATCCCCAAGCCGATCCGTTGGGATCAGACTGTGTATGCCGGCTTGGTTCTGGGGGAGCATTGTGGCAAACCTAGCCACTTGGACAATAACTAGAGACTGTGCCTTTAAGGGTTGCCAATAGGTCGGGCGAGATATGCGCTTTATACTTATGTATATGTTAATGTATTTTCTGTGTTACCTGTACTGCTGTTTCCGCCGAATGCAAATGGCGGTTTTGTATGGGGATTTTCCTTCGTTTCACGAACGGCACTTTAGAAAGCCGTTCGTGAACCGAACGCGATACCCTCAAATAGCCCACACACTTAGAGGCGTGTGGCGCTAGTTAACCGATTGCAACATTGTTGCAATCGGTTATTAGAGGCTCTCCTGGGTGGCCGTCGTTCGACTACCGACTATGCGGCGGTCGGCCATCTTGGATCCCTCGTTCGTCAGCGGGTCCGTGTCGTCGAACGCATACCATTACCAATGGTTATTCGACGGCACGAACACCGCTGAGCCTCCCAGACGTTCGGGAGTTTCAGGACCAGGTTCACGAAAAGCAATCGGTCCTTTTTGTAGGTTTTGAACGAAATGTGTTTTCTGTGCGGCGTTCGGTTATTTTGGCTGGGATCTGAGCGGCAATCTCACGAATGATGCGCCCAGACCCCAGCTAACTACCGAACGTCCATTCGTGTAAATCCACCGTATATTTTAAAAGTTATGCATTTTTATATGTTTTTATATGCAGTTCTGCTGCACGAGGGGATAATCCCCTTTACGGTGCATTCTGGGAGGATGATCCCTCTCGTGCAGCAGTGCCTGATGGGAGAAATATGTCATACTGTAAGTCCCCCATGTAGTCCCCTCTGGGAGGGCCCCTGGGAAAGGACTCAGGAAACCCCTTGCATGGGGACTTGTATAAATTGTCGTGCCGATTAAAGGATTGTCTGTTGACTCCCAAAACTGTGTCTCGTCCGGTTATTGGGAGGTTGGGGATATTGCCTTGGTGTTTTCAGCGCTTGACTGTGGATTCGTTTCTGGACCAGCGGAATTCATGGATTTTATATTGGCGTTCCGCTACACTGGAGATGCCTGCAACATCCTCCTGCACGACCGGTTTGTCAGTGTGTCAGTAATGGTGTGGGGTGGCATTTCTTTGGGGGGCACACAGCCCTCCATGTGCTCGCCAGAGGTAGCCTGACTGCCATTAGGTACTGAGATGAGATCCTCAGACCCCTTGTGAGACCATATGCTGGTGCGGTTGGCCCTGGGTTCCTCCTAATGCAAGACAATGCTAGACCTCATGTGGCTGGAGTGTGTCAGCAGTTCCTGCAAGACGAAGGCATTGATGCTATGGACTGGCCCGTCCGTTCCCCAGACCTGAATCCAATTGAGCACATCTGGGACATCGTTTCGCTCTATCCACCAACGTCACGTTGCACCACAGACTGTCCAGGAGTTGGCAGATGCTTTAGTCCAGCTCTGGGATAACCTCATCAGGAGCATGCACAGGCGTTGTAGGGAGGTCATACAGGCACATGGAGGTCACACACACACTACTGAGCCTCATTTTGACTTGTTTTAAGGACATTACATCAAAGTTGGATCAGCCTGTAGTGTGTTTTTCCTCTTTAATTTTGAGTGTGACTCCAAATCCAGACCTCCATGGGTTGAAAAATTTGATTTCCATTTTTTTATTTTTGTGTGATTTTGTTGTCAGCACATTCAACTATGTAAAGAACAAAGTATTTCAGAAGAATATTTAATTCATTCAGATCTAGGATGTGTTATTTTTGTGTTCCCTTTATTTTTTTTTGAACAGTGTATTTCGAGGAGAATCCATGTCACATGTTTTGGAAATCTTTAATATATCGGATAGAAACTTCGGATGATATTGTATAGAGACGAGAAAGAAGATCCTTACGTAAGAGATAATCTGAATATTCACTCTGTAGGTGTTCTCCTTCTCAGACAAGGCAACCATGCGCAATGTATTTGTGCAGTAGCTGAGGTCAGCCCTGTGCTATCGTGCATACAAAAGGGATATTGATTCAGGACATGAAAATATAACTTTGCCTCTTAGTAGAAAAAATGGTAAGATCTCACCCTGAATACACAGTACAATTATGGACATTTGTTTTAAAGAAGGATATGATGTGTAACGAAGCCCTAGCCCTGCCCAGAACTTTCCTCCGCTGGATCACCAAGAGTAGAAATCAGGAACAAGTAAATAGTACCACCTCCTCCCAAGTAACTGGACGACACACAGTCCTGGGAGTACAACTGAACTTTATTCTCCCACTCACGGCTTTTACGCACTGGCCCCTAGCGTGTTTCTTTCCCAAGAGCCTTTGTGTTTGAGAGATAATTGAGCTCAAATTAAGATAGAGTTATCTCTCAAATACAGAAACTTCCATACAATTTTAAAATACCCCAAAAATACACTAAAATAATACAGGAACCTCACAAAAATCATATTCCTAAATAGCCCCGATCTGAGCGCTCCACATATCTAAAGTGCTCGGATCGGTTCGGTAGAACGAAAGTTCTTTTCGAATAAAGTTCCAGAGGACACACCTGTCATTGCAGGGATGAACAAGGGGGTACAGATAAGCAAACACAAGGTAACATTATGGGATTAGAAAGGGTGCTACAAAATTAATGGATTAAATATTTTATTAATAAAGAAAACCTAGAAAAGTCAACTGGTTTACTTAATTTTTTATTTTTTTTTAAATCTCATAAAACCATTACACAAATATGTCCAGCGTCAGTACAAACCGCAATTTGGTAACTGGTTTATTATCTGTACAAAGACAAAAGGCAAAACACTGCGGCAAGAGAACAGATTCTTTACAGAAAGAATGGCAAGCTGTCGAATTCTTGGTCTAAAACGACAATTTTATCAGTTGGCCCTTTTGGTTAAATATTAAAAGTCATAAAATCTGCCATTTTGGAGTAAACAAGAAATATATTTGTCCATTTTCTGGTAAAAATTATAAATTGCTTCTAACTGGGTTTTTTTTTTTTTTTTGCCTTGTTTTGGATTATCCGCAAAAAGATGGGTAAAAGGCTGAACTTGATGGAATTGAGAGTTTTGTTTAGGCGTTTATTACTATATCACTATGAGGTCATGCTCCAGCGCCATGGGCGGGCACGGACGAGATGGCGTGAATTTTATTAACACTTAGCAATGGCGGACGCCATTATATTACAAAAACTCCTGGCTTCCATGTGCAGCTCTAACGCCAATAAGTATTGTAAGGCCATTACAGTTCTCTTTGTAAATAGCTCCATCCTCCTGAATCTGTACAGAAAGATACGGAGATAACGCTTGATCACTTTATTGTGTGTGACGTTTCATAAATTCTTTATTAATCTCCACACAAATCCCCCAGCAGTCTGTCCAAAGAAAAGCTTTTATTTATAATCTTGTTTAGCATTCAATAGATTTTCCTTTTAATTGTGCTAAAAAAAAAAAAACACAACCTAAAACTAAAGTTAAAAAAAGCTATTTTCCCTAAAATCCACTTTAAATAAATCCCTCGGGTACATATCTGTACCGCAAGGAGCATAAACTCTGCGTTGTACTTGTACAAATGAACCTGAAAGGTCTCGGAATAAACCCCCACAATCCTTTTTAGCTCCGAATTAACATTTGCAAGCGCCGTCATACAGCTCGGAATAAAAATCGCTTTAAAACTGCCGCTCGACCAGCACTGGGAACAGGCTACACCGTCTCTCCCTGAAATACAGATTAACCAAACAGCTCTTTAACACTTTCCCAACAAGCACCAAGGCACATCCTTTTACATCAAAATGGGTGCGGAATTCTGTGATGGAGAGGTTACAGTGCCCAGTGTAAAGAAAAACTCTCTCTCTCCGTATTACATCTTACCGCGTCCCCTCTCTCTCTCCGTATTACATCTTACCGCGTCCTCTCTCTCTCCGTATTCCATCTTACCGCGTCCTCTCTCTCTCCGTATTCCATCTTACCGCGTCCTCTCTCTCTCCGTATTACATCTTACTGCGTCCTCTCTCTCTCTCCGTCCTCTCTCTCTCTCTCCGTATTACATCTTACCGCGTCCCCTCGCTCCGTATAACATCTTACCGCGTCCTCTCTCGCTCTCTCCGTATTACATCTTACCGCATCCCCTCTCTCTCCGTATTACATCTTACCGAGTCCCCTCTCTCTCTCTCCGTATTACATCTTACCGCGTCCCCTCGCTCCGTATTACATCTTACCGCGTCCCCTCTCTCTCCGTATTACATCTTACCGCGTCCCCTCTCTC
>OW240916.1:3059048-3155401 GCA_933207985.1 Pelobates cultripes
GATCCAATTTACAAAACCTAGTCCAGAATTAAAGAGCTTAAAAGTATTTCTAATGTTATTAGATTTAAGGATTTTTTTTGTCCATCTTGGCTATTGTGACTACATATTGCTCACTAATGAAACAGAGAAGTTCAAATAGACGTAGAATCAGCAAATGATAACCAACAACTTTTCTACAAGAGAGAAGCCAATCAAACAGGTGACCCAAAAATTAGATGATCATTTTGGGACTGTGGATTGGTCACAGAAAGTTTATAGGAGGTTTACATAATTAAAAGAGAATTGCAGTGCATTGAAACCTAAATGGCAGCATTAACACCAAACCACTTGAGTTAGAAGATTTATCTCATTCATATCATTCATTCATTCATTCATGGCGACTTTAGTGTCATTTTTCTTTCTTTCAACGCTGTTTAGTGAATAAAGGCTATTGTCTCCTTTCAAATAATTTTCTATTATATATTATAATGTGTGTGTTACTGATCTAGTTCTACTTTCAAAGAACTATATGCTATGAAATAATTATATAGATAATGGTGATGCCTGGATGTAGTTTATGCTGAATATCGTTGTTCCCTTATCTAGAGTGCCATCTTCTAGTTTAACCTTAACACGTTGTATTCAGTTATAAAACAGAACATTCATTTTACATTTGTCAAAAAGTTCAATAAGAATTATAATCAGTAGTTATCATACCAAATTAAAAGGTTACTCCATCAAAAAACCAGGCTTTTAAGAAAAAGCACTTGTGGTTTGAAAAATCCTTCCTATCCTGTTGCCCCAGTCAAAGTTTAGAAGAATAAGGATACAATTCACTATAATTCCTGTGCAGAGACAATGTTCTCCAGCATATCCTCCTCCACTGACATTACTCCACCTTGTTGCTGGAGGAGGTATGTAGGGAAATGACAGCCTTAGGAGAATTCATGGGCAGCAACAGAGGGGTAGTGCTGCCATTGGACGCCTGTTGCCAGCTTGGTGTGTGCTGTGACATCAGGCATCTAATATGCACAGAATTGACATAAGCCTACCTGGAATTCTTGTTCTGGACTGGCTAATGACACCCCAATAATTCTTCCAAAGGTAGACATACACTTCTGGCAGCATAAGGGTTAAACTCTGTAAGTGCAGTGTTTCTTAGCAAAATGTTGCACATACAGATTCCAGGGCCCATGAGAACTTAAATCACTTATGTGGTCATAGTGCTTGTATGAACCCTTTAATATCAACAATTTGATGGCAAATATATATTTAAAGAATATAGAAACGATGATGCAAAGTATTGAACATTTTCAATCAAAATATCTGAGTTAAATAATTCATGTGGCCATAAACACGGTTTAACTTTTTTAAATCTAGATTTTGCTGTTTTGTTTTCAATTCACATCAATTAACTGTATAATAAATACATCATGAATCATTAGTAGTGAATAGATCTAGTGATTAAGAATCTTTTTGGATGCCAAAATGTGTCTGGACTAAGTATGAAGTATAAAGAATGGTCAGAAATAGGACAAACAATTCTCATATTATGTACAAGATACTTTATGTCTGTATAGAAGGCTTTTGCATATTTTTGAGAAGAAACAAGGTGTTTCCAAGTAAGTTCAATATATTAAATATGGCTATTTGAATTATTTTGTAACAAGCACAATTCAAATGTAATATTTATGATTGGGATTCTTTTCTGGATTTCAGGAAATTTTTCCACTGTATACATCTCTACCACAGCAGGAAGAAAATGTATGGATTTTGTATCCTATCTTTTGTGTTGATGTAATTTACTGACTCAATTATCTCTGGTTCTATCTCAATCCTCCCTTTTTACTGAGATGCATTTCAGACACAGCTGAGAGAAGAAGTGGATGCAAATAAGCTCATATCCTACTTCAGGGAAGTGATTTTATTTATGATGATGAAAGGCCTGCTTTCTTTGAATATAGAATATAAAATCATATTTGGTTTTATTTATGTTTTGCTTTCACCTTATACACCCTAATCATGCAGTGCTCATGTTCACTTTATTATGGAGAACATTTATTTTGATTGTGTTTTATTTTCTTTTAATGAACCATATCATCTTTGCAGACATGGTATTACTTTGGAATATTTTCGATCTGGTCAAAAGACCTGGGTCAACGGTATATGGCCAAATTGACTCCTAGAAAATTCTTCAAATTTATAGACTAATTTTTTGCTCCAGGCTGCAACTCAGCATTAATGGAGTTTTTCAAGGGTAATAGTTTTAGGCAGCCTAGATCTGACCTCTTCTCATCTACATTGAATTGGTGATACTTTATTCTTTGCTGGTACTTTTACTTCTTTTGCTTCCCCATGGTTAATTTCTTCAATATTACAACTGACAACTGTGCTTAAATACAAGACTTGGTATTCGTTTTCAGACGAGCATGCTATTGTCAAATTGTTGCTATTTATGCATTTGTCTGAAAGGTGAATGAAAGCATACAGATTAAAATAAATAAAACAAATTTGCTTGTCGGATTAAATTTCATCCATGCACTTTGTTCTTTTATTCTTTCACTTTAGTTCATTATGAAGAGGGAACTACTGTCTCGCAGCCCCTTCCTTGTAATATTTAAAAATAGAAGACATTTGGAGGGTGGTCTTTGCCTAGAGAGTTATAGAGTAGTTGGTTGAGGGAAACTGGCCTCTGGAGGAGGATGAAAGGGATGATTCTGATGTAATTCAGGATATTCTTTGGACCAGTATTTTTATTCTCAGAACACTCAGGTTTGCACCACACTCCATGCCAGATATCCTCAATAGGTGAATCCTGGGATTGTGTTTTAATTGGTGGAGACCTATGCCTCATTTGTACCACTAAAAATGTTCAACTCCTGATTAGGATGTTCTGGACAAACTTGATCAAGAGGTCCCAAATATTAAGCTGGTGGCAGGTGGGTTATGGCATGTGGTATGTTCCAAAATGTAATAAAAAAAATCTAGAAAGTGTATTTGAATTAAATTTTGTTTAGTGAGAGACAGCTAAATGATGTTTCAAAGTTTGTACAAATTGTTCAGCCTCCCCATAGGCTGGAATATATAGAGCTGACAGAGTCTTACAGTGCGGATATTATTTTCAACCAGATTTCTTGCATTTTGTTCCTGAGTTATTACTCTACTATAGTGATGCTACCATTGTCACATATTGTGTACTACTGATATTTTGTAGTTGGTGTTATGAATAATCTGGCTGTTAGAATTTTGGTTGGCAAATATTTACTTGTTTATAACAAATGGCAAGCCTGCTCCCCCTCACACCCCTCCCCCCCGCTTGCCACTCCCAGCTGTAAATTCCTTTTAAGTAACTGTTTAATCTCTCTTCCTTAGCCCCAAATCATCATCCAGCCCTGAAATTTAGCTCGGCTCGGCTTTTATGCTATTTGTTACCTTTTTTTTTTTTTTATCGTCTTCTTCTCCCGGCACTAAATACATAATAAGGAAACTACTCCTTGAGGCATATAGCCAACATTATATCCTTGGTGGAGATTATACCACCCAAGTGCTATCATCTGAGCAAGATCTACTACTCCACTACATGTGAGTAGAATATTTTTACTTTTACAACCATTACTTCATTGATTACAGTGAGCACTATTGTTTGCCATTTTTGTCTTTTATATATTAAACCACACATTGAGGGACCAGGCCTCAGAAATACATTTCCATCAGTTGGGATTATAATGCTGTATGCTGTTAAACCCACAACTGGTTTTATAGCTCTCTCAAATGTGAATAAAATACCTTATTCATTATAACACATTGCTGTATGTCCTGCACCTAGTCCCATATGCTTTGCACCATCACCGGTTATTTTCTGCTTTTATTCAATATACTCCCACAATTTGAAGTTTGCATGGCTACTGGTTGAGAACAGACTCCAGCAATTGTGGACTAAATGGACGTTGGCACAACCTGTATTGTGTGTATATTGTGTTCTCATTTGACTATGTTTGCATGGTGACCTCTCCTGGGACAATTTAGTGTCTTAGTCCCAATCTGTCCCATCAGCAGATGTGATGACATAGATTGCTGCTCATGTATCTATTTCCACAGTGAGAAATGTACCATCAATATAAACCTGTATTTGCTGTCTTTTCAAGACTGATTCATATTTTATAAAATGGTATGTCTTCATCAGACTCTGTTTGTTGTTTATCCACTGCAACATAAAAAGTTGAAAATGACTTGTCTTTCTGAGTTTTTTTTATTTCTGCGTGAGGAACTTATGCATACTCTTTTTGTATGACCAATCTTCCCACAACCATAGAAAGTGCTATTCTTAAACCTTCAGATATTGGCTGTGTGGCTTTTGTCACCACATCTTTAATACACTGCCTGGGGCACTTGTTGTTGGTGGAGGTGGAGTACTGGTTTGGGCTGGTATCATCAAAGATGAGCTTGTGGGGCCTTTTCGGGTTGAGGATGGAGTCAAGCTCAACTCCCAGTCCTACTGCCAGTTCCTGGAAGACACCTTCTTCAAGCAGTGGTACAGGAAGAAGTCTGCATCCTTCAAGAAAACATGATTTTCATGCAGGACAATGCTCCATCACACGCGTCCAAGTACTCCACAGCGTGGCTGGCAAGAAAGGGTATAAAAGAAGAAAATCTAATGACATGGCCTCCTTTTTCACCTGATCTGAACCCCATTGAGAACCTGTGGCCCATCATCAAATGTGAGATTTACAAGGAGGGAAAACAGTACACCTCTCTGAACAGTGTCTGGGAGGTTGTGGTTGCTGCTGCACGCAATGTTGATGGTGAACAGATCAAAACACTGACAGAATCCATGGATGGCAAGCTTTTGAGTGTCCTTGCAAAGAAAGGTGGCTATATTGGTCACTGATTTGTTTTTGTTTTGTTTTTGAATGTCAGAAATGTATATTTGTGAATGTTGAGATGTTATATTGGTTTCACTGGTAATAATAAATAATTGAAAATGGGTATATATTTGTTTTTTGTTAAGTTGCCTAATAATTACGCACAGTAATAGTCACCTGCACACACAGATATCCCCCTAACATAGCTATAACTAAAAACAAACTAAAAACTACTTCCAAAAATATTCAGCTTTGATATTAATGAGTTTTTGGGGTTCATTGAGAACATGGTTGTTGTTCAATAATAAAATTAATCCTCAAAAATACAACTTGCCTAATAATTCTGCACTCCCTGTATATATATATATATATATATATATATATATATATATATATATATATATATATATATATATTTTTTTTTTTTTTAATATTTTTTTTATTGATACATTTCTTCTAATTCAAAATATTAGTTTTTTTAGGGTAATTAAATTATACAGTAAAGCATACTCACACACAGACAATCTTACTGATGCACACAAATATGCTCATTGACAGTCAATGACACACACAGACAAGGTTACTGGTACACACACAACTTTAGTACAGACAAACCCTGATAAACACACACAAGATTACTATAGACAAGCTCACTGTCACACACACACACACGCTCACTACAGACAAGCTCACTCATGCGCACACACTCTCCCTAAAGACAAGCCCATTGACACACACGCTCCCTACAGAAGAGCTCACTAACACACAGATTCACTACAGACAAGCTCACTGACACACACATGCTCACTACAGACAAGCTCACTGACACACATATGGTCACTACAGACAATCTCACGATCACACTCATGTTTACTACAGACAAGCTCACTGTACACACATGCTCACCACAGACAGGCTCCGACACACCCATGCTCCTTACAGACAAGCTCACTAACACACATACACACACACACATATGATCCCTACAGACAAGCTCACTGACACACATACAAGCTCACTCACTAACAGGCACACACACACACACACACAGAGGCTCCCTCACTAGCAGATGCGCGCACACACACACACACAGAGGCAGACAGTCACTGACACCCAGGCAGACAGCCACACACACACCGGCAGACAGTCACTGACACCGAGGCAAACACCCACACATACAAAGACAGGCAGACAGCCACACACACACCGGCAGACAGTCACTGACACCGAGGCAAACACCCACACATACAAAGACAGGCAGACAGCCACACACTCACACACACAACCACACACTCACACACTCACACACACACACACACAGACAGTCACACACACACACAGGCACGCACTCAGACAGTCACACTCTCACACAGACAGTCACACACTCACAGACAGTCACGCACTCACACAGACAATCACACACAGTCAGTCACACACAGACAGTCACACACAGACAGTCACACACTCACACAGACAGTCACACACTCACAGACAGTCACACACAAACAGTCACACACTCACAGTCACACACTCATACAGACAGTCACACACTCACAGACAGTCACACACTCACACAGACAGTCACACACACACAGGCAGTCACAGACAGTCACACACTCACACAGACAGTCACACACTCACAGACACACACACACTCACAGGCAGTCACACACAGTCACACACTCACAGGCAGTCACACACTCACACAGACAGTCACACACTCACAGGCAGTCACACACTCACAGGCAGTCACACACTCACACAGACAGTCACACACTCACAGACAGTCACACACAGACAGTCACACAGTCACATAGTCACACAGTCGCACACTCACACAGTCACACACTCACACAGACAGTCACACACTCACACAGACAGTCACACACTCACACAGACAATCACACACTCACACAGTCACACACAGACAGTCACACACAGAGAGTCAAACACTCACACAGACACACTGACCTGCTTCTTACCTCCTGCTTGGAGCTCCTGGAGGCTGGTTGTTGGGGAAGCAGGGACTCCTGCATGCTTCCCATGCTGCAGTCAGCCAGGCCGCCGCACAGTAAGCTCCGCCCCCGCCGCATGCTAGCTCCGCCTCCGCCGCATGCTAAGCCCCGCCGCACGTAAGCTCCGCCCCCGCCTCAAATTTATTTTCTCATCCCAGCCGGCCATGTGCGAGCTGTGCCGGCCGCCTGGCTCCCCCTGCTCCCATGGGGCTCTGTGCGGCCGCACAGCTCACACATGGCCGGCCAGGATAACAGGGCTGCACAGGAGCTGTCAGCCCAATGATCAGGGCTGTCAGACCGGCCCACCCTGGCACTTGCTATTTGTTTTTATAAACATGTGAAGTAAGTTTTGATATTCTCATTCTGCTGTTGTTTTAACTGTTCAGCTATATATAGTGGTTTAGACTGGCAGTGATCAGATAACAGAGAGATTAGATCATCCAAGAGTTTAGCATTAAGTTTGTCTATTGTGAGAATGCCTGTTAATGTGCTGTAAGCTGCCTAGGCCTATAGTTGTAAAAAATGACTCAAACAGTTGAATCAAAGAGTTCCATTTTCTGTTTCTTTCAGTCAACCTTTTATTCAGCTTTGAGCACATATTGTCTTCACTTGATGATGATTTCTCAGTAACTATTCAAAATGTTTTCCAACTGTCACACAGTGAATTAGACATTCCAGGGGTGTGTCCTACTGTTTCAGATGCAGTCATTTCAGCAATTTCCTATTCACAACATTCGTCTGCTGTTGTGGAAGTCCTATTAGCTATTGCAAACTAAGCTACAATATTGTTATTTAATATATAGAAGCAAAATATATTGCAATAAGCATATTGTCTGAATAAATGTTCTATGAAAATAAAGATGTAAAAATATGCTATATTGTAAATTGAGATCTGTTTCGTTCTTTAGTTTGTTGAGAATGTTTGCTTGACAGCGATATTGGATTTTGCCATGACATTAAAACCACAGGAACAGATTAGCAAAATGGTTTTCTGATGCCATAAATTCAGTTCAGAGTAGGCTTTGATTGCATTAGCATAATTTCAGGAATGCAGTTTCCACAATTGTATTACTGCATTGTTGTTTTTGTGTTTTTTATTTTTTAAAACTCCTATTTTAATATCAAATAGATCACCCATTTACTTTTGCTTAAATAAGTCACTGCGATAACCGCACTCTACAACTACATTTTAAAGAATAAGCTTGACAGTGTTTTTAATGGTTGCCTTTCTGATATGGAGGTTTATTATGTATTCCTTATTATAACCTATCCCTTAATACAGGGGTGCCCAAAAGGTAGATCCCCAGGAGTTTTAAAACTACAGGCTCCATGATGCTTTGTCATTCTAAAGCATTCTAAAGGCATGCAATTTATTTTAGGAGATGTAGTTCTACAACATATAGGGATCTACATTTTGGGAGCTCCTGCCTTAATATAATATCTGAGAACAGGATTATATGACTTCTGAAAATCTTATCAGACTTTCTGGTTCAGTACTACTAAATGTTATAGATGCATTCTGTAAATACAAAATGTGTAAACAAAATGGGGAAGAAAGACATCTTTTTGGAATAACTGGGTCTGACAACATTAAGGCACATAATCGATATCCCATTACTGAATAATAACTTTTGTTATCAGCCATTATATTAGACAGGTGCATTCGTTTTCGCATGAATATGATTTCATCAAAAATTCTGGGGTTTTTCGTATTCGTTTACTAAGACATAAATGAAAGCCCTACAAACAAAATATAAACAAAATGGCAAATGCTGAATGCATTACCTTTTTGTTTAGTTAGTTTAATAGACTTAGTGCTACAGGAGAATTAACCCCCACAGCACGGAGAAATAACACTGCGCATGCGTGAAAAAAACAAGTTGGGGGCCGGCAGTGCAACCAGCTCCTTCCTTGTAAAAATATTAATTCCTACCCTCCCCCTCCCCATTAAAACCTATGGGGGTCACTATGACCCCCATATTAATAAAGGAAGGTTAAATGCCCCTGCATGTCCCTACTCACGGCATATTGCCTAAACAGTGAGCAACCAGTGGCTGCTCGCTGTCATTTAACATAAAACATAAATCAATATGGGGGTCACTATGACCCCCATATTGATAAAATGGAAGTTAAATCCATGCTGCAAGTGGGGCATGTTGCCTAAACAATCGTAAATGTACTAGTGACTGGGCAGTTGCTAGTGCAATAAGGGGGGACCTGACACAGGTCCCCCCATCCCCCCATGATGGGGAACAGAATATAACTAAAATGGGGGGGACATAGTACCCCCCTGCGCCCCCACCCGTAACCCGTTGGTGGGGGCTATTAATATAAATGGGGGACCTAATGTCCCTCCTGGTCTTCACCCATGAACGGTGGGTAGGGACTTTAATTAATTAAAGGGGGGACCTAATATCCCCCCTGGTCCCCACCCATGAGCGGCGTGTGGGTTCCCTAATTGATTAAAGGGGGACCCATGAGCCGCTGATGGGGACCCTAAATAAATAATGTGGGGGACCTAATGTCCCCCCCAGGTCCCCACCCAAATAAAAATCCATATTACATTGCTAAACACAAATACACATGCCAGTCAAGCCATAAGACTTGCTTTTCGCACAGAAATCTCACTTTAACAGTCTTCTCACTACTGCAAGGGATTTTGGGTAGGCGTATGGAAATGAGCTCAACAAAATAGATTCTATTCAAAAATTCTTTTAGTAATTAACACATAAATTACATTAATGTTTCAGTACAATCCCTAAAATTTTATCAGGATGTAAGTCTAGAGAATGGACTTAAAAGGTTGATTTAACCCCTTCCCGACCCAGGACGGTTCAGGACCGTCATCGGGATTTTCCCATTGCGGACCGATGACGGTCCTGAACTGCCCTAATGGTCCTATTTACTTACCTGATCGCCGTCATTCCCCCGGCGGCGATCAGCGTGGCTCCGGTTGTGG
The DNA here is from genome assembly GCA_933207985.1 of Pelobates cultripes. Lineage (NCBI taxonomy): Eukaryota > Metazoa > Chordata > Amphibia > Anura > Pelobatidae > Pelobates > Pelobates cultripes. Next base: position 3,068,864 of record OW240916.1, read on the forward strand.
GGAGACTGCCTGCAGCCCAGACAGTCTCCCCACACTGAATTAGGACCCCTGTGGCCATGTGATCGCTCAACAGAGCGATCACATGGTCACAATAGGTGTCCTTAGTGTCTGCCTGCAGGGGGACTGTCTGTGCTGACAGGCAGTCTCCCTGCTAGTGTAAAATCAATAAAAAAAAATAAAGTTAATGTTAATTAAAAAAAAAAAAAATTATATTTGTGTATGTCTATATATCATATATATATATATAATGTCATACTAAGTGTATTTTTATATTAATATGTACTTATATTAATATAAAAATACACTTATAATTAAATTACACACGTATATATATAATATATAATAACTATATATTGTATATATATATATATTATTATAAAATATAAATAAGTAATTTAAATTAAATAAAAATTTTTTTTAAATAATAATAAAAAAATTTAAAAAAAATTATATAGCTATATGAAATTTTATTCTAACTGTATTTTAAAATTAATATATATATATATATATATATATATATATCAAAATACACTTAGAATGAATTTGTATATATATCTATGTATCTAAAAATAAATAAAAATAATACGAAATATACATATGTCCATATACAAAATTACATAAATAATTATATAAATATACACGTAGACTTCAAATATATAAATATGCATATATATTTAAATTCTAAGTGCGTATTTATGTAATATTTTTACATAATTCAGTAATTTTATTGATTGCAATTTGAGGGACCTGCCTGCCAACCCAGGCCGAAATTCCAGAGAATTTAATTTGCTAGCACTGTATTTTACCCTGTAACGTTCTACGACACCCTAAAACCTGTACATGGGGGGTACTGTTTTACTCGGGAGACTTCGCTGAACACAAATATTAGTGATTCAAAACAGTAAAACATATCACAGCGATGATATTGTCAGTGAAAGTGACTTTTTTTGCATTTTTCACACACAAACAGCACTTTTACTGATGATATAATTGTTGTGATACGTTTTCCAGTTTTTAAACACTAATATTTGTGTTCAGCAATGTCTCCCGAGTAAAACAGTACCCCCCATGTACAGGTTTTATAGCATTTTTGAAAGTTACAAGGTCAAATATATGGGTCAAATATTTTTACATTGAAAATGGCCAGGTTGGTTACGTTGCCTTTGAGAGCGTATGGTAGCCCAGGAATGAGAATTACCCCCATGATGGCATACCATTTGCAAAAGAAGACAACCCAAGGTATTGCAAATGGGGTATGTCCAGTCTTTTTTAGTAACCACTTAGTCACAAACACTGGCCAAAATTAGCGTTCAATTTAGTTTTTTTACTTTTTTCACACACAAACAAATATGAATGCTTACTTTGGCCAGTGTTTTCGACTAAGTGGCTACTAAAAAAGACTGGACATACCCCATATTGAATACCCTGGGTTGTCTACTTTAAAAAAAATATGTACATGTGGGGTGTTATTCAGAGATTTATGACAGATAATAGTGTTACAATGTCACTATTGATAAATTTTAAAAATGTATGTTTTGAAACCGCAATATCCTACTTGTACCTATAGCCCTTGTGACGAAGTGCCCTTCGCCACTTGGTCCTGGAGAGGCCTACTTGCCAGCCTCCTCCCCTGTGACTATGACTTTTTCATGTATCTGGCTTTAAAGCCCGTAGTCTACCTTCAGACAGACTATTTATGTAGGCTGCTTTATGTATCTTATGTTTTAGTCACCCTGCACCCATTATAGGTGCAGGGTGTGTGTAATGTAATTGTTTATAGTGTGTGTGTGTGTACTGTGTAATGTATTGCCTGCTCTCTTGTATTGCTGAGGTTTGCTACCAACTAGGTGGGTTTGGCTATGGAGCTGGTCTAGTGCCCTCTGTTGGTAGCAACAGCAATATGCACTACCTGAATTGCAAGACTGGTTCATTTGCATATTCGGGTAGATTTGCATATTGCTAATTCTGCAGGCAGGTGAGATATTTACTGTTAAATATTGTCTCCCCCCACCCCTTTAAAAATGTGCCATTGTGTTGTGATAAGTCACTGTGTGTTTCTTGATATGGTTTGACTGTTTGTGATTTTATTGAGGTTTCACAACAATGTTATTGTGGTGACTGTATTGGCTGGTCCCAAGGGAATAAAGGTTTTGACAGTTCTTCTTGATCCCTCTAAACGTAGCCTTGTCTCGTTATTGGAGGGAGCTGTTATAATCACACTGGGGATTGCTATGCTCTGCATGCTCCCCTGAGCTTGAGTCACTTAGCTCTTTTAAGAGCTTGTTCCTGACACGCTCTCCTTGGAGGAGGGGTCTTCACCACACAGTCCTGGATGCTGGAGGTTCGTACAGGGTGGAAGGAAGAGTTCTTTCCCACACAGTCCTGGAGGACAGAAGCTGATCCAGGGTGGAAGGAAGACTGCGAGACTCCAGTCAAGATACGGCGGTTGCGGAGTCTGCGGTGGTTGTGGTGTCTGCTGCAGCGCTTGGAGTCCTCAGGAAGCGCTAGGAGCATCCGTCAACGGAGGGTACTCAGTCGGAGTACAAGGAGCTCCGTTACACCAAGCAACAAAGTGGTCAAGGAAGAGGAAAAGGGAACCAGGGGGCGATAAATAATGGCAATGTTAGCAGAGAAGGGTTTGAAAAGGCAAATCAAATGAATTTCAAATGATGGGAAAGAGAGTGAAGGGGGGGGGGGGTAGAGGTTTGAAGGAACAGTGAGGTGAGGGGAGAAACCCTACACCACCACCTTTACATTCAGAGTGCCTTGGTTGTGGGTAAGTTGAACACCACCAAAAGATAAAGATGCAGGGGTGGCAGTGTCAGAGAGGGAGAGCCATGTTTCTGTTAAGGCTACTAAATCTAGGGAATGATAGATGAAGAGGTCGTGGACAGCAGTGGATTTTGTAATACTGCAAACAGAGCGTGCATTCCAGAGGACAGTATTGAAGAAGGATTTCGAGGAAGAGTAACATGAGATGGGTATGAGATTGGTGTGGTTCCTTGGGTTAGTACGTTGATGGTATGGTTAAGGTTGCCTGGATCAAATAAAGGTCACTGTTTAAATCTGAATTATCGGAGACATCCATTCTTTGGTATCTTTAGTTACTTTTCTTGATCTTGATGGTCTTAAAAGGACCACTATAATGCAAGGAAAACATACCTCGTTTTCCTGGCACTATAGTTCCCTGATGGTGCCCCCACCCTCAGGGTCCCCCTCCAGCTGAGCTGAATGGAGAGGAAGGGGTTAAACTTACCTCTTTCTCCAGCGCCGGGTGGGGAACTCTCCTCCTCGGCTGAATGCGCATGCGCAGCAGGAGCCACGCGCACATTCAGACAGTCTATAGGAAAGCATTCACAATGCTTTCCTATGGACGCTGGCGTCTTCTCACTGTGATTTTCACAATGAGAAACGCAGAAGCGCCTCTAGCGGCTGTCAATGAGACAGCCACTAGAGACTGGATTAACCCTAACATAAACATAGCAGTTTCTCTGAAACTGCTATGTTTATAGAAAAAAGGGTTAACCTTAGATGGACCAGGCACCCAGACCACCTCATTAAGCTGAAGTGGTCTGGGTGCCTATAGTGATAGGCACCCAGACCACTGATAGTTGGAATTCTCCATGAAGAAACTTGCCTATTGATTCCTCCTCTGGCCAAATATGGGACTTTATACTAGTCTTCTTTATTGCAATGACTACGACATGCTCTCTGACAAGTTTTGTAGGTGTAGGTGGTTAATATTTTACCTTTACAACAATATTTTTTCACGTCTCAGTGTGACAGCATTTATGCTAATCACCCTTCAACTCTGAGTAAGGTTTTGCCGTCAGAAGGATTCAATAATGGACTTGAACACAGAATTGAATCAAAGGTAGACTTTTTGGGCCGAATGGTTCTTTTATCTGCTGCCACATTCTATGTTAGGTAGAGACAATTGCATTAGAAATCGATTCGTCTTTGTATCGGTATCCACACATCGCCTAAACTTGGGTCAAGTAAAGATGGCGGTTCCCATAGAACCAGGGTAAGCCATAAGATACACTTATTAGCTTATATGCCTTATATTAACTTATTAGCCACAGAATTAGCACACTGTGATAGCCCGAGGGAGGAAGTAATTGAAAGTAGTTTAGAGGCTGCAGAGGTCAAAGGTGGGTTAATAGGAATATTGAAGTCCACGAGAATTAGGGATGGAATATTAGAGGAGAGGAAGTAGGGTAGCCAGGCAACAAAGTGGTCAAGGAAGAGGAAAAGGGAACCAGGGGGCGATAAATAATGGCAATGTTAGCAGAGAAGGGTTTGAAAAGGCAAATCAAATGAATTTCAAATGATGGGAAAGAGAGCGAAGGGGGGGGGGGGCTAGAGGTTTGAAGGAACAGTGAGGCGAGGGGAGAAACCCTACACCACCACCTTTACATTCAGAGTGCCTTGGTTGTGGGTAAGTTGAACACCACCAAAAGATAAAGATGCAGGGGTGGCAGTGTCAGAGAGGGAGAGCCATGTTTCTGTTAAGGCTACTAAATCTAGGGAATGATAGATGAAAAGGTCGCGGACAGCAGTGGATTTTGTAATACTGCAAACAGAGCGTGCATTCCAGAGGACAGTATGCCTTACTGTGCAGCAAATAAATATATATATAGTTGCTAAACATGGCTAACACGTGAGGGTTTCACGAGGACCTTCCTGTAAGATGATAATTTGGTCACCACAATTAGACAGTGGCTGCATTAAATCATATATTATACACTGCTCAAAAAAAATAAAGGGAACACTTAAACAACACAATGTAACTCCAAGTCAAACACACTTCTGTGAAATCAAACTGTCCACTTAGGAAGCAACACTCAGTGACAATCAATTTCACATGCTGTTGTGCAAATGGGATAGACAGCAGGTGGAAATTATAGGCAATTAGCAAGACACCCCCAATAAAGGAGTGGTTCTGCAGGTGGTGACCACAGACCACTTCTCAGTTCCTATGCTTCCTGGCTGATGTTTTGGTCACTTTTGAATGCAGGCGGTGCTTTCACTCTAGTGGTAGCATGAGACGAAGTCTACAACCCACACAAGTGGCTCAGGTAGTGCAGCTCGTCTAGGGTGGCACATCAATGTGAGCTGTGGCAAGAAGGTTTGCTGTGTCTGTCAGCGTAGTGTCCAGAGCATGGAGGCGCTACCAAGAGACGTGAAGGAGGCCGTAGGATGACAACAACCCAGCAGCAGGACCGCTACCTCCGCCTTTGTGCAAGGAGGAAGCCCTGCAAAATGACCTCCAGCAGCCCACAAATGTGCATGTGTCTGCTCAAACGGTCAGAAACAGACTCCATAAGGGCCCGACGTCCACAGGTGGGGGTTGTACTTACAGCCCAACACCATGCCGGACGTTTGGCATTTGCCAGAGAACACCAAGATTGACAAATTCGCCACTGGCGCCCTGTGCTCTTCACAGATTAAAGCAGGTTCACACTGAGCACACGTGACAGAAGTGACAGAGTCTGGAGATGCCTGCAACATCCTCCTGCACGACCGGTTTGGCAGTGGGTCAGTAATGGTGTGGGGTGGCATTTCTTTGGGGGGGGGGGGGCACACAGCCCTCCATGTGCTCGCCAGAGGTAGCCTGACTGCCATTAGGTACTGAGATGAGATACTCAGACCCCTTGTGAGACCATATGCTGGTGCGGTTGGCCCTGGGTTCCTCCTAATGCAAGACAATGCTAGACCTCATGTAGCTGGAGTGTGTCAGCAGTTCCTGCAAGACGAAGGCATTGATGCTATGGACTGGCCCGTCCGTTCCCCAGACCTGAATCCAATTGAGCACATCTGGGACATCGTTTCGCTCTATCCACCAACGTCACGTTGCACCACAGACTGTCCAGGAGTTGGCAGATGCTTTAGTCCAGCTCTGGGATAACCTCATCAGGAGCATGCACAGGCGTTGTAGGGAGGTCATACAGGCACATGGAGGTCACACACACACTACTGAGCCTCATTTTGACTTGTTTTAAGGACATTACATCAAAGTTGGATCAGCCTGTAGTGTGTTTTTCCTCTTTAATTTTGAGTGTGACTCCAAATCCAGACCTCCATGGGTTGAAAAATTTGATTTCCATTTTTTTATTTTTGTGTGATTTTGTTGTCAGCACATTCAACTATGTAAAGAACAAAGTATTTCAGAAGAATATTTAATTCATTCAGATCTAGGATGTGTTATTTTTGTGTTCCCTTTATTTTTTTTTGAGCAGTGTATTTCGAGGAGAATCCATGTCACATGTTTTGGAAATCTTTAATATATCGGATAGAAACTTCGGATGATATTGTATAGAGACGAGAAAGAAGATCCTTACGTAAGAGATAATCTGAATATTCACTCTGTAGGTGTTCTCCTTCTCAGACAAGGCACCATGCGCAATGTATTTGTGCAGTAGCCGAGGTCAGCCCTGTGCTATCGTGCATACTAAAGGGATATTGATTCAGGACATGAAAATATAACTTTGCCTCTTAGTAGAAAAAATGGTAAGATCTCACCCTGAATACACAGTACAATTATGGACATTTGTTTTAAAGAAGGATATGATGTGTAACGAAGCCCTAGCCCTGCCCAGAACTTTCCTCCGCTGGATCACCAAGAGTAGAAATCAGGAACAAGTAAATAGTACCACCTCCTCCCCAATAACTGGACGACACACAGTCCTGGGAGTACAACTGAACTTTATTCTCCCACACACGGCTTTTTCGCACTGGCCCCTAGCGTGTTTCTTTCCCAAGAGCCTTTGTGTTTGAGAGATAATTGAGCTCAAATTAAGATAGAGTTATCTCTCAAATACAGAAACTTCCATACAATTTTAAAATACCCCAAAAATACACTAAAATAATACAGGAACCCCACAAAAATCATATTCCTAAATAGCCCCGATCTGAGCGATCCACATATCTAAAGTGCTCGGATCGGTTCGGTAGAACGAAAGTTCTTTTCGAATAAAGTTCCAGAGGACACACCTGTCATTGCAGGGATGAACAAGGGGGTACAGATAAGCAAACACAAGGTAACATTATGGGATTAGAAAGGGTGCTACAAAATTAATGGATTAAATATTTTATTAATAAAGAAAACCTAGAAAAGTCAACTGGTTTACTTAATTTTTTATTTTTTTTTAAATCTCATAAAACCATTACACAAATATGTCCAGCGTCAGTACAAACCGCAATTTGGTAACTGGTTTATTATCTGTACAAAGACAAAAGGCAAAACACTGCGGCAAGAGAACAGATTCTTTACAGAAAGAATGGCAAGCTGTCGAATTCTTGGTCTAAAACGACAATTTTATCAGTTGGCCCTTTTGGTTAAATATTAAAAGTCATAAAATCTGCCATTTTGGAGTAAACAAGAAATATTTGTCCATTTTCTGGTAAAAAATTATAAATTGCTTCTAACTGGGTTTTTTTTTTTTTTTGCCTTGTTTTGGATTATCCGCAAAAAGATGGGTAAAAGGCTGAACTTGATGGAATTGAGAGTTTTGTTTAGGCGTTTATTACTATATCACTATGAGGTCATGCTCCAGCGCCATGGGCGGGCACGGACGAGATGGCGTGAATTTTATTAACACTTAGCAATGGCGGACGCCATTATATTACAAAAACTCCTGGCTTCCATGTGCAGCTCTAACGCCAATAAGTATTGTAAGGCCATTACAGTTCTCTTTGTAAATAGCTCCATCCTCCTGAATCTGTACAGAAAGATACGGAGATAACGCTTGATCACTTTATTGTGTGTGACGTTTCATAAATTCTTTATTAATCTCCACACAAATCCCCCAGCAGTCTGTCCAAAGAAAAGCTTTTATTTATAATCTTGTTTAGCATTCAATAGATTTTCCTTTTAATTGTGCTAAAAAAAAAAAAACACAACCTAAAACTAAAGTTAAAAAAAGCTATTTTCCCTAAAATCCACTTTAAATAAATCCCTCGGGTACATATCTGTACCGCAAGGAGCATAAACTCTGCGTTGTACTTGTACAAATGAACCTGAAAGGTCTCGGAATAAACCCCCACAATCCTTTTTAGCTCCGAATTAACATTTGCAAGCGCCGTCATACAGCTCGGAATAAAAATCGCTTTAAAACTGCCGCTCGACCAGCACTGGGGACAGGCTACACCGTCTCTCCCTGAAATACAGATTAACCAAACAGCTCTTTAACACTTTCCCAACAAGCACCAAGGCACATCCTTTTACAGCAAAATGGGTGCGGAATTCTGTGATGGAGAGGTTACAGTGCCCAGTGTAAAGAAAAACTCTCTCTCTCCGTATTACATCTTACCGCGTCCCCTCTCTCTCTCCGTATTCCATCTTACCGCGTCCTCTCTCTCTCCGTATTCCATCTTACCGCGTCCTCTCTCTCTCCGTATTCCATCTTACCGCGTCCTCTCTCTCTCCGTATTACATCTTACCGCGTCCTCTCTCTCTCTCCGTATTACATCTTACCGCGTCCTCTCTCTCTCTCCGTATTACATCTTACCGCGTCCTCTCGCTCCGTATTACATCTTACCGCGTCCCCTCTCTCTCCGTATTACATCTTACCGCGTCCCCTCTCTCTCCGTATTACATCTTACCGCGTCCTCTCTCTCTCTCCGTATTACATCTTACCGCGTCCCCTCGCTCCGTATTACATCTTACCGCGTCCCCTCGCTCCGTATTACATCTTACCGCGTCCCCTCGCTCCGTATTACATCTTACCGCGTCCCCTCGCTCCGTATTACATCTTACCGCGTCCCCTCGCTCCGTATTACATCTTACCACGTCCCCTCACTCCGTATTACATCTTACCGCATTTGGTGAAGTCTGCCTTGAGTGCATGTTGGGTGTGCCAAGATGGCCACAGCAGTCGATTTCTGTATTGTAAGTAATTATTTTCATCTTTTTTGACTTCCGTGTCCTCTGGCAGACCTGTTCCATGCCTTTTCATTTAAAAAAAAAAAAAAAAAATATATAGAATCCCCTAATAAAAACCACCAAAACACTATCTAAAGAATCCAAAACGGCCGATTGGCATCTTCCTGTTTGCACTGAGCATGTGCAAACTGCCTTAACCCCTTAAAGACACACGACATGTCATAATTCCCTTTTATTTCAGAAGTTTGGTCCTTAGGGGGTCCAAACCCCACTCCTGCTACACGTTCCAATGGACAAATGTCCGCGTGGGCTCAGACCCCACTCCTGGTACACTTTCCAATGGACAAATGTCCGCGTGGGCTCAGACCCCACTCCTGGTACACGTTCCAATGGACAAATGTCCAGACCTTTGTTATACAGAGATCTCATATTTGCTTAAACAAACCAATCTATGTTTTATTACTATTTGAGATTGTTTGTAAAACATCCTTGCGGTTTCAGTTGGGATCACACAATCCGCTCCCAGATCAGGTGCGGTCCACAAGTCAAACTCTCCAAACAGTCCAGCAGTAATGCAACGCCATCATGCAGGGCATAGCGGTGTACCCAAAAATACAATGTAAACAACCTGGGCAGTCTAGTCAGACTGTATCCATGTTCACTCTCTACCACACAACTAAATACAGAATAACACAATGAAACATAGCTTCTCGTCATACAGGAGTGTTACGATAAATAACACCGACAAACCCTTCTCATCGAGGACACTGGAGGTTGCGAGATAAAGGCACAGATGTCAGAAATGGATGCTAAAACAGTGAGATTCTCTGAGTCACTTCCCATTCGGACAAAAAATATCCACTGATGTCTCGGCTGGGTTACCAGGATCATCACGTCCGAATGTTACACACGGCAGGGTAAAGCTATTCCTGGAGAGACTAATTTAGGATGCTGTCACATTGATCGATAGATATGGGTTTCCCCTCTTACAGAATCTGTAATATAATCATGAATAAAACATGTCCACAATAAGTCAAACCTTCAGAGTTCTTAAAATTAACTTCCATCACGGTTAAAGGAAATCTGCTTGGTGCCAAGAGCCACATTAAAGCATTATATGGGGAGAGGAGAGGGGGGGATGGGTCATTTCCACCATACGGCCATATTGTGTTAAGCCCACCACTACTCCACAGTACCCCAATATCGGTGGGTCCTACACCAATTCAAACGTGGGAGACAAGTTAAATAAGCCAAAGTCTATTTCAATAATTTGTTGTAATCAGATTTGTTTGCTGAGATAGGAGATGGTTCATTAGTTTCATTTTGATACCACGGGGTGCTGGCAGAGACTAAGCTTTCAATGGGTTATTGAGACCTTTCATTTTTTTTATTTTATAGGAGACAAAGGTGGATTGTAAATCTGTTAAAATATTGCTGCCACCAGATCCAGGAGTGAAAGGTCTATACCAATACCGTAACACAGAATCCAACCCCAAACGAGAATGTTCATCAGAACACAAAAACAGACAAACAACAGACAGACAAAGAAAAATGGATATTCAGACACGGAAATAAATATTTACGCATTTATTGAATTCATGGTGGTCATCACCCAGAAATATGCTAACATTTATTTAATCTGGACAGAGTCTGAACTGACATTTGCAGTTAAATTTTGCTAACAAAAAAAAATGAAATTAACACATTTTGAAAATCCTTAATGCCAAAACAAGGGCTCACGGTTTACATATTCAAATGGAAAGTTGAAAGTATTTTTAAAAATTCGTGCCTGCAACAAACAGTGAAATGTTGTACAGATGTAGCAACGATGCAAAATTAGAAATGCAAGAATCTGTCAATCGGCACAGCATTCCCTAGTGTCCACTGTGCCACGTCAGTAGCTGGAGCACAGCAGAACGTACCACGCGATACTCAGAGAATCACAGTCAGTCTGGACAAGCATTCTCTGGTGTCCACTGTGCCACGTCAGTAGCTGGAGCACAGCAGAACGTACCACGTGATACTCAGAGAATCACAGTCAGTCTGGACAAGCATTCTCTGGTGTCCACTGTGCCACGTCAGTAGCTGGAGCACAGCAGAACGTACCACGCGATACTCAGAGAATCACAGTCAGCCTGGACAAGCATTCTCTGGTGTCCACTGTGCCACATCTGTAGCTGGAGCACAGCAGAAGGGACCACGCAATACTCAAAGAATCACTCAGTCATACTCTGCCAAGGTTATTCAAACAACAAAGGGAAGTGAGTTAAGAAGAGGCTAAATCTCAAATTTCAGGCTAAAGCATTTACACTGTGGGTTGATAGAGTTGTACTTTCTGATTATATTTTCCATAAACTCCCAAAGTCTGAATAAGCAGGAATTCAAACTTAATTTAACGTTTTAGGATACAATTTTCAGATCGGCTACTTTGGGCTGTAATTTGACATTAAATTCACATTAAAATTAGTGAATATCTCTTTGATTAGTACATGGGAACTGCAGTACAGACTGGGAGTTAAACCTCACCCAATGCTAAATGATGGGCAGAATGATATAGGGTAGACATTGGCACAAATATTGTCCTTCCCTAATAAACATTGCCAGTAACAGCGTATGACTTTCTAAGTATACTTTTTTGTTTACAGAGATATAACCTGACCCGCAGGAGCTGTAGCCTGTTAAAAAAAATAAAAATAAAATACAAAATGGCGGCTCCTTGACAAAAGCTTGCCGATTTATTGCCACATACATAGATTAAAAGTGCGTCCATCAGAGGACCCCAAAATAAAGGCTATTTTATAAAAAGAGGATGATCGTAAAATCTCACTTTAGCGGTAAGAAAGTCCTTTGTATGATTTTATAGAAATATTTTGGGGGGTGATTATATTCATAGCAGCTTTGTCTGTTTACATGAAAGTAATTTCTTACCTGTGTACAGTACGAGAGATTTATAAAAAGGTACTTTAAGAAAGAGCGGCGCTAATACACTGTATAAACCGTCACATCCAGCAATGGCTGAGTAACGAAAATAAACTGTACTGTGTGTATCAGAGGGTGTGATTGGCCAGACTCATTTAAATCACGGGCGAGATTCCTCTGTGATGTCACACTTCATAACATCATCGTACAGGAGCAACTACATTTCATCAACTTTAACAGCATTAGTTACCAAGGTGAGAATTGGCAGGAATTCAAAGTTGTCAATACAGCAAAACTGTAAGATTCAAATTTTAATTTCAATTTCCTTTGAATTCCTGACAATTTTCTCTTTAGTGACACAATGCGCAGCTTAGTTAATGTGGACGACTTGTGACACCCCAAACATTTAATGAGCACAAAATGACGTTTCAGGACTCAGTAAAACGCGCATTACATTCATTTAGTAATTAACACCCCTTCAACATATTTCAGTGAAATTTATATACAATAATGAACTTACAGGGTTAATTACTAAAGTGTGATTTGTTGAGAATTCAAAGTGTACTGAACATTTTAGAGCAAATTTGCCAAAGCAGCGATGTTTCAGTTTACACAGTTTTTGGCCAAAGTCTGAAATTACTGACATCGTACACTTTAGGATATGGCTTTGATAAATTGCATTAAATTACATTACCACGTATCTGACACTAACTCTAATTTTAGCATCGGCACATTAATGGCAAAAAGTGTTGGGTTGGAGAGAAATCATTAAGGCAAGTTTTAGAGATTCGGGTCAAAAATTCTAAATGAAGATTTACCTCGTTTAACACGTTATTTTATATCATGTATGAATTAGTTGGTTAAACCTTCTCCCATGCTACGCACGCATGCTGCAATTGTTTTGGCCAGTGAGAAGTGAAGTGGAGTTATGTGCGTCCTGCACTGCGCTCCTCACTAAAACACTAATAACCCTCACAGGGTTATGGAATGGGGAACGAGGACAGTAACAGTTCTATGTTAAGGTTAGGTTTTAACTATGAATTGTACATTTTTTAATGTAAAAAATCTTATGTTTGGCATCGCTAGTGCATTAACACCAAAATTTAGGATACAGCAGCAATGGCCAAATATATTAATCATAACCATGTGTTGTACACCACTAGCGAGTGTACAAACAGGCAGTGGGCCCAAGCGTCCTATGTGCAGTCATGTTTGTGCCTCAAATCAAAGGCCACCAATCGTATGTTCACAAACCAGTATCAGAACATGGGCCAAATCTTTGAAGGGACTCTAAGTACCATAACCACTGTATCTTGGTGCAACAGGTACTTTGTAAAATGACTAAGGTAATAAAAATAACCACCCACTGCTTCCTTGTCTCAGTTTATGAAATTCAGATATTTCCATATAGGAATACGGGTTCTGCATCCCAGAACAGGATTACACAACAAATAAAATGTTTAATGAAGTTAAATTTAATTGGCTGATTTAACGGCTGTTTTTACAGATTACTCGTCAATCTACTAAAATGCTAATGAGGTGGGTTTATTGGAAGTAATTAGTATCTTGCTAGGATTGGAAACAGTACCTCAGGAGTATAGCAGCCATATTGTACCCGACAAATAATAGCCAATACAGCGTCTATCCAGGGATCATCCGAGTGTCCGATATATAAGGGACAACGAAAGGACAGGACAGGCTGAACGGGCCCTCTCACCCATTTAAGGGAAAAGTTCAAAGGTGGTAAAGTAAAATAACAGACAGTGTGCCTTATCCACCACAGATCACATCACCATGCTGTGCTGCACGTACTACGGGAGAAACCACCCTATTCTAGGGAGAATTCCAAAATGCTTTATCTTCTGCAGCGCGTGATTGCTATAGACAGCCTAGGAGCCAATATTCGCTCCCACACTAACCTCTGACCGTACTGGATGAAAGAGAGTTAGTTTCCTATTTACACATTTGAAGAGGATTTCACCAGCAGAATGCCTTGGTGTCTACATGGGTAAAGAAGGACAGGGCCACCTTAAACAGGTATTTAGCTACCATAGTTATATTATTATTATTTAAAGCAGAAGGGGCAGAAACTAGCTGTAATTAACCTAAAAAAAAAAAAACCTGGATAATGTATGAAATATCACCTGCACAAATATAAAGTAACTTAAAGTGAACTCCAGACCCCAGATAGAGTGATAGATAGGCAGCAATTGCCCAGAGCACCTGCCTTGCAAACACTTCTCATTGAGCTGAATTGGGAGTCTGTGATTGGACAGCCACAGAAAGTGTGGGTGGGGTTAGAAGGGGAGGGCTTGGAATGGCTGCAAACAAGAGATCTGCAACTATTGCAAGCTGTGTTTTATAGATTATAACCCCAATGACAAAAAATGCTGAATTAAATACATACATGTTATAATGTCAAGACCGTTTCTTATTTTAACCTTTGTATTTGGGATGGGGAGGGTCCGTTGAAATTTGGCAAAATTGCCAAATATTGTAGAGATACATTATGTATTCAATGTAAAATACAGAGAATTAGTCGCCATACCTCGCTCCAGCGCCGCTATTTCTTACTCTGCCTGGAAACGCTTCTCTAAGCAGTGCTTGGCTTCCTCAGTGATGCCAACACGCTAGCCTCGTTGCCAGCATGCCGACGTCAGTCACTCTGTTTATATACTCCCTAGCCAGTGCTACCAGTGTCCGCTATGGTGTTTCCATAGCAAGCACAGGGTATGCCTTATGGTTGCTATGAGAGACCGGCTATGGGTGATCATTTCTGCTTTCGCTTAGTCTTTAGCAAACATTTGACTGAAGTGGGAGAAAATTCTATTTTTAAACAGGTTTTTCTCCCAAACTATACAACTGCTACCACAACGAACACAATGATTAGACAGAATCTTATGCTCTTTCAAAAAAAAAAAAAAAAAACACAGTACAGGTAAACCCTTAAATTAACAAGGACACTATAGTCATCAGAATAACTAAAGCTTAATGTATTTGTTGTGGTGTCCATAGTTTGTCCCGGTAGACTTTCCATGTAAACATTGCCATTTCAGAGAAAAGGCAGTGTTTACATTACAGCCTAGTAACACCTCTAGGTGCAGTCACTCAGATGGCAACAAGAGGTGCATCCTGTGTCAGTGCTGCACGATCTACATCAAGATGCTCACCGCTCCCCATAGAGATGCATTAATTCAATGCATTTCTATGAGGAGGTGTTGATTGGAGAGTGCAGCGTTTTGCCGTACATGCGCAATAGCCTCCTAAATGTTTCCTATGGCAAAGCATTGGATTGGCAGAGATGCATAAAGTTGATGATCTCAGTCATGGAGGCGGTATGAGAGGACCGGCACAACGCTCGAAAAAAAAGGGGTAAAAAATCTTTTAAAACAAAGGGAGTGGTTGTAGATAGCGGTTTCAGAACGCACACTAAGCAGCAATACTAACAAGGACACACAGACATTAAAAAAACTAAAAGTTCCATGAAAGGAGTTTCTAAACACCATACCCACCCCCTTAAAGCCTCGTAACCCTCCAAAATATCACGGAACGGCTTACTGCCCAAAAATTCTACTTCTTTCAACCCAACGGAGACACTTATACTCTTTGATTAGCTCTATCTATGATGCAGGAATATTAGATTCCTTAACCTGCTGCAATAATTATACACCCCATCCCTTGTTTTTCATTAAACCTGTCAAGTTATTCCCGATTTTTTATTGTAAATCGAGGCAGATTGATGCTTGCAAACAGCCATAACATAATCAGTAATAGTCTGAAAGGCTCAGTTGTCACAGGAGATGATCGAATATTCTTACCGTTTTAATATTTTCATATGCAAACATTGAGAAAACATATTTTGTTTGCTTGATGTGTGAAGGTCTGGGTTAAGGATTTGACTTGATTAAAACAAAAAAGGAGGAAAGGGCCCACAATTTCAATAATGTACACGCCTACGTCGAGTTTACAAAATCAGAGATACGTTTTATGCCGATATATATGTAAATCATGACTGATCACTTTAGAGAGTGCCATTGGTTAAAAGTTGGATATGCAATCTGACGTTTATTTTTGTTCACATTATTATTGCATATACAACTGGACTGGAGTCCGGCATACACTGCAAATTAATGGCTTCTCGTGATGCCGCACTTCCAAAGCATTAATGAGCACATGCGCGCAGACAGAACCGATAGTGGAAGTCTCACCTTGCACATCATGGGAAGAGGCAGTTGCTATCATCACTCACCCAAATAAACACTCCAGTAACAAATTACCAAGGTGAGTGTAGACAGAAACTGCACCAACTCTGAGGAGAATATTAACAGAAGAGTCTGCTTTCAAATCATGACCCTTTTATTGGCAAAATGGGGTTCGCAAGGGGCGTTGAATATGGACAAATAAAAACACAAACCCACACGTTTGACATTAAAATATATAATTGATATGCAAGACATTTCATTTGATTGGAGATAAAACACCAATATAATCCCTATGTTCAGCTCATTAAGGATGCACAGTATTATAAACCTGCAGAATTTGCAGAGGACCAGATAAAAAGCCGCACAACAAGATGCAATTATAAACCAGCTTCTAAAAGAATATAAAACATTGCTATCTGTCATGGATGCCATGACCCAGTTTAAACTTTCGCAGCAAGTTGCCGGCCCATCTGGTAACAAAAGGCTAATCGAATACACTTCCCCAAAAAAATACATCTGCATTAAGGTGACAACAAAAAAATTAGGAATTCATTTTGCCACGTTCAGAAAAATACAGACAGGAAGTGCCAGACAGAACCAAAACACCCCAGCTGGCGATCTAGAACCATGAATGAATCTTCTAGTTTCTAGCACACGAGGGCACAAGTTGGCTAAACGTGTCCCACGGCACATAGCGCTCGCTTCTGTTTGGGGAAATAAAGACTGCTTGAAATCGACAAATTAAAAAGTTACATAAAAACTCCTTGGTTATTAGGAAGGGTAAATATATTTAATGAGTCCCTACAGTACCGAAGGAGGGGGAGGAAAAAACGCCTCACAGCAGTGGGTCCAAAGCTCTCAGAATTTTTTTTTAAAAACAGGCCTTTAGTGTCTGATACACATTAAGAATAAAAAGGGGTTACAAAGCATGGTAGCTAGAGGTTTTAAGGCTCTGTGAGGCGCATGGCGGCGTTACGCAGCACTGTTAGTAAATATTTATCCCGCTGACATTTCTTCTTCGATTAGAAAGGCCACAAAGCAGTCTGCAGGTTTATACGTTTCGTTAAAATATAGATTTTCCTTTTAGGGTACTACTGCAAGACCTCTGTCAAGAACACAAAATACATTTTCCTCATCTTTGGCCAAGAAATTTTTTTTTTTTTTTTTAAATTTAAAAATGAAAACGAATTCTACTTTGTCCAACTACTAAAAAGAGAGCAAAAAAAAACAAAAATCACCAGTTATTCACTCACTCTTCCAGGATCATTTGAAAAAAGGATATCAAATAAAAGCTGGAGGAGAAAAGTGGGGGGAATGGGGGGGCTTAAATATTATACACAAAGATTCTCATCCTTTCACCAGCAAATCCTATAAATATTTGAAACGGTTCTCCTCCCATATCTCACACATATCTCCTCATAAAAACAGAAGCTGATTCAGATAAAGAACATAAATAAAAATAAAATAAAAAAAAACTACAATAGGAGGGAATCTAGAAAAAGAAAATAAACCTACAGTAGCACCTAAAAAAAACTAAAAAGAAGAAATGAGGAAGATCTATACGTGAGATCCCTAAAATGACTCTAAACCAACATGGCAGCAATGTGTTTACAATGAGCCTCTAAGGTAAGAGGCGTTAACGCTTGCACTGCCGTGGCCAGCCAGCTAGGACGCCAGCAGATTATAGAGTCCAGTTTTCCCAGTCCCATGATGCAATGCTTTGGGAACTAGAGCACGGCAGCCATTTAAAGGGAGAAGTCCGTGCATATGGTGTTAAACGGATCTCGTGGCATCGGTTTAATCTCCCAGAACGCACTTGACAAACGACGCCACATCAGTGTTCTTTGTTTCATGCAGTGTGAAGAAGGGATGTTGCTGTGAAAACGAAAAAAGTCAATTACAACTAGTTAATAAGGGACAAACTGCGTATTCATGTAATTCAGCTTATTGGTGGACACATGGCATCCGGGTTCAAAGAAGTACGCTAGTTTCCAGACTGCGCACAGTAGGATACTGGGAAATACTGTGCAAGTCCAAGCATCTGATTGGCTGTTAAAATCACATGATCTCTATAGCCATTTATTTATTTATTTATTTAAAGTCAGTAATTTTCACGATTTGAAAATGGTTATTCAATTCCAAGATGGCGGCCTCCATGCTGAAACACGGACTGACCTTCAAGGGGCCATTCCATCTAAACCTTTCACAGCGTTCTTAGATTAAAAAACACGCTTATAGGAGCAATGCTGGCAAATTTTAAGGGGGGGGGGGAAACACACATTGCTTGTGAAAACTGGCTTTTAAAACAATTGTTACACATTTTATATATTTACCATAAGTTCTGGGTAAGTTGGACGCTCATTGGAATTCTTCTTCAAGCTAAAATAGAAAAGCAGACAAATTAAAAAAACAGAACGTTTTAAGAATCAGGCCAATTATTGTCATATATACCGCTTTACTAATGACCCAGAATAAAGGCTTCCCAAACCTTAAGGGTTAAAAACTACATCATTTGCATATTGCGTTACCATCACAGCAGACAGTCTGAAACATTTTATATTACTTTCACACAGCAACACAAAGCCCGCACTTACAGAGATTAAGGGGTAAATCTTGCTGATGTGACGTGAAGAAAGGCCTATTTACTTATCTCCAATGAGCAGCCAAGCTGCGTTGAGTTTGTTAAAATCACATATTTGAATTGTTCTACACTTTGTTTGAATGGCTGAATATCTAAAATATTCCTTATCTGACCATTCATAAAGCAAGAAATTGTGTTTGTTTGTTGGATCCAACAGCACTGCTAGAGATCAGGTGAACTACAACCGTAACCTCAATACCCGAACCTAAACAGAATCACTTCTCTAACCCAACCCTACCCAGCCTCAACACAACAGAATCACTTCTCTAACCCAACCCAACCCAGCCTCAACACAACAGAATCACTTCTCTAACCCAACCCTACCCAGCCTCAACACAACAGAATCACTTCTCCAACCCAACCCTACCCTCAACAGAATCACTTCTCTAACCCAACCCTACCCAGCCTCAACAGAACAGAATCACTTCTCTAACCCAAACCTTCCCAGCCTCAACACAACAGAATCACTTCTCTAACCCAACCCTACCCAGCCTCAACACAACAGAATCACTTCTCTAACCCAACCCTACCCTCAACACAACACAACAGAATCACTTCTCTAACCCAACCCTACCCTCAACACAACAGAACAGAATCACTTCTCTAACCCAAACCTACCCAGCCTCAACAGAACAGAATCACTTCTCTAACCCAACCCTACCCAGCCTGAACACAACAGAATCACTTCTCTAACCCAACCCTACCCAGCCTCAACACAACATTATCACTTCTCTAACCCAACCCTACCCAGCCTCAACACAACAGAATCACTTCTCTAACCCAACCCTACCCTCAACAGAATCACTTCGCTAACCCAAGAATAACTCTACCCTAACCTCAACAGAATTACTTATCTAACGAAAACAAACGTACCCTAACCTTTCTGCTCATAGCTCTACATTGTGTCTCTTAGTATTTTATCTAAAAACTGCAATTTTAAGTAATTCCTTTAACTAGCAGTCGGCGAGTGAAAAAGACCTGGCTAGTAGGATAGGACTTCACATTTTAAGCTAACCACCAACGTCTATGTTTTGGTCATCATTAACCCCAAATAGTATTCCGAATACAAAAACACGCAATACTCCTATTCAGTACTGTCCTTCACGTGCCGGACCTAGTAAGCCAAGTCACTCCCGGCGCAGGTTAACCTGAGTGAATCAGGTATGGTGAAGGCATGGTTATTGCTGGAGGTCACCCTCACCGTTTAGCACAGACTGAACATAAAGTGTGACTATACAGTGAATAGCGAAAACCTCAGAGTAATTATCAGCCAAACTGAATAGATCTGATTTGAATAAAGTGAACTGCATTTGTTAAATTACAGATTTGAATTTCTCCCAATGTAGGCACAGTTGAATGCTAAAGCCATGGTAAGCACAAGTGTCCAATTATCCAATGGGAAGCAAGCGTAGCAGGCAAGCTCCACTACAGTCCTACCCACCATGCACCAGGTCACTGGTGCTTGCTCTCGCTGAATTGATACGCCAAACATAATGACTACCTCACAATGAAGTTGTTATGGTGCCTGGAGGTTGTGGATGCAGTTTTTCCTTAGGGCTGGTTTGTTAAGTACGTACATTTCTAAAGCGTTTCAGAAAGGCTTCTGTGTTAAAGACAAAGCCAGAGACATAGGGGTCGAGAGGACAGCGCTGTCTAGTGCACTTTGAGTTTAAACTGTTCATAGATGGTTTAACTTCGTAAGGTAAAAACAACATCTAGGACCTCCAGATACCATAACTTCATTAAGATGAAGTCATTATGGTGCCCAGAGTGATCCTTTATTAAACAAGAATGTGTGCGTTATATGAACAAGACGAAATTATAACCTTTCAAGGTCATTCGCTAAACTTTTTACGTTTTTAAAAAGGTTAGGCCAAAATAGCAGATTTAATTTCATCACTTCAAAACAGAGAATGTGAAAAGCCATTTTTTTTTTTGGTACAGTTTTGATGCAATGACATAAATAAAATGCTCCCAACGTATGATGTGATGTACATATTGTAAGCCGGGTCAGAGGCCAAACAGAGAGCTTTTCCATTGGGCTACGTTTACCCATCCTATAGTCAGGGCGCTTCCTGTAATCGCTTCCCCTTTAGTGATCTTCGGGAAACTTCCCAGACAGACAATAGCAAAAAATATTGCATCAGAACCAGTCAGAATAAACAGATCTGCTGACTAAATGGGGCATGCTGCAGGGGAAACCCAGGACCTGTTCCTGTGTCTGATGGTAAACGGATTTCTCACTCTATGCTGGAATGTATACTTGTATACAGAGGATTAGCACAGAAACAAATCTACCTAATCGCAATGTTTGCTTAAAGTGAGAGCACACCATGTCCCAGTACGCGCTACATGGGATGAGGAGCGCCGCAGAGACAAGTATCTCACAAATCTACTTAATGAGAACGCCTTCTTCCAGAACATCAAATATGGGCGTTAAGCCGTGATCCTTACACGTGACGCACTGCACACAGGTGTTACACTGATTACTGCTGTGACCCACCGCTATATGTTCATATGGCAGGACACTGCACAGTAATTCTCTACAGACCGCGAGTAGAGCAAACAGATTGATAACAGGACAGTTAGGGAGTCTCGTGTCAGTAGCTCGAGTCACTCATCACTTCACTCCCCCATTTACCCACTTACCATTCTGAGGTAAATTCAACAAAATCAGCAGAGAACCTATCTGCAGGCAGCTGGGGCGACGGTTCCTCCACCACCTGTTTTAGCTGCTGAAAGGGGGTTCCCCAAGAATCATACGGAAAGCGCAGAATTGCCAGCTCGACCTGTCAATGAATAAAGAAAGAGTTAGAACTTAAAACAGCCTTTATCAGGAAAAACACCATACCTCCTGCTGCCCTGAACCAGGCTGTGTAGTGTCAGCTGATCACTCTCAGCCAATGAGCCAGGCCGTCAGCTGATCACTCTCAGCCGATCACTCTCAGCCGATGAGCCAGGCCGTGCAGTGTCAGCTGATCACTCTCAGCCGATGAGCCAGGCCGTGCAGTGTCAGCTGATCACTGAGCAGAGAGCTTCTGGTTGACTGGCACCCAGCAGTCCCCAGGTAAGTTGTCTGGCAATTTGAAAACACTTTCACTACTTACCTTGGGAGGATATCAGGGCACTTCTGGCACCATAAGCATTACAGTGTGCAGTACTGGTTATGGTCCTTGAAGTGTTCCTTAAAACCAAGCGCGGGGCGGGGGCTCACCACAAACAGCACAGGTGAAAATACACAAACTATTCCCATACGCCTGTATAATGACTTTAATGTGTTCTAAATATGCTGAAATTTCTAATATTGCCGACAAAGTCTAACACAATGCTGCGTAAAAACTGGGCACCTGCTGCCACCTGCTGGTGGAGAGCGGTAATTGCCTCCTGTAGTGAGTTAAATGGACACTGTAAGCCAAGCATTTCAAACCCAAAGTTTAACACAAGGTATAAATTTATGTGGGCCGCAAAAAGTAAAAAATAAATAAGTACGTTTTTCATAGTGACGTAGTTTTTTTTGAACAGTACAGTATAAAAACCAATTTAAAAAAAAAAAAAAAGCATCCCCCATATACCAAATCCCAGTGCCGCCTCCCCCCTCCCCTCTACTAAATCCCAGTGCCGCCTCCCCCCTCCCCTCTACTAAATCCCAGTGCCGCCCGTCCCTCCCCTCTACTAAATCCCAGTGCCGCCCGTCCCTCCCCTCTACTAAATCCCAGTGCCGTCCGTCCCTCCCCTCTACTAAATCCCAGTGCCGCCCGTCCCTCCCTCTCTACTAAATCCCAGTGCCGCCCGTCCCTCCCCTCTACTAAATCCCAGTGCCGTCCGTCCTCCCCTCTACTAAATCCCAGTGCCGCCCGTCCCTCCCTCTACTAAATCCCAGTACGTGCCTCCCCTCTACTACAACTCCCAGTGTCAGCGTCCCTCCCCTCTACTTCAACGGTCCCCTCATCCTGCTCTCCCTCTACTAAATCCCAGTGCCGTCCGTCCCTCCCTCCTCTACTAAATCCCAGTGCCGTCCGTCCCTCCCCTCTACCCAGTCCGTCCGTCCCTCCCCTCTACTAAATCCCAGTCCGTCCGTCCCTCCCCTCTACTAAATCCCAGTGCCGTCCGTCCCTCCCCTCTACTAAATCCCAGTGCCGCCCGTCCCTCCCCTCTACTAAATCCCAGTGCCGCCCGTCCCTCCCCTCTACTAAATCCCAGTCCGTCCGTCCCTCCCCTCTACTAAATCCCAGTCCGTCCGTCCCTCCCCTCTACTAAATCCCAGTCCGTCCGTCCGCAAGTTTTGAAAAAGCTAACAGTTCTGAATCCAGCCCGGACAGCAGTGATGGCGTGAGAAAGCCCAGCTAGCTCGCCCCAGCAGGTAGGATGGGATTGATACGGACAATGCGGTTATTTATATAGCGTCAGCAAACTCCATAGCGCTGTACAATGGGTTATCACCCAGAATGCACTGCTCCGTACCATGGTAATTCCCAGGCTCCAAATGTCAGACTTCACGCTGTAGCCTTTCTGGTTGAGATCTGGATTTATTCTTTCAGGCTGGAAAACAAGGACAGGTTTAGGGACTTTGTTGGATCACCTCTGGAGTGTGCGTTAAGGCGAGACCTCTCTCCCAGCCCCACCACTAGCACTCACCGCCATGTAGGGCTTACAGCCAGCGTCCAGGGTTTTAGCTACAGAGTCCACTAAGTAACCGCTGATGCCAAAATCGCACATCTTCACCTGGCCCTGGGTGTTAATCAGTACATTGGAGGGTTTCACGTCTGCAGGGAAAGCAGAACAGACACATTAGAGGCCACAGTCGCTAATCTACAGTCGTCCATAAAGAGGGGGATCAAGTAACAGGGAAAATGGAATTTTGTCTCTTGATTAACCAGTGCCAAGGCACCACCCGAATAAGGGATGCCGTTTGGGGCACTATGTTTAAAAAGAAGATGATATAGAACCAGGAAAAGAGGAGAAACAGGCTAAAAAAAAAATTAAAAAAAATAAATAAATAAATCAATAAATAAAAAAAGTAATATGGGGAATGGAAGATTTTAGTTAAGGTTAGAAAACGTGTGTATTTGTATATTATTAGACTCTCATTTCTAAGGTGAACAGGTCTCCAATAACCTATTCATTATAGAACAGGTCAGATTTTAAAGTGTTACAGCCACTTCCTTTCTTTTACCAAACTAAACAGCAAACTAGCCTTAGGCTGTGCTAAGAGTTTTTACAATTTCTTTTACATTTTTTTTTTTTGTTTTGTTTTTAAAACTTGCACACATTGCCAGCCAAGGACGGGCAAAGTATGTAAATTAGCTAGCTTTCGTAATGTCATATGCAAGACACATGCGCAGCACCGTTGGAAGGGATTCCAAACACGTGTGTGCACATATGGAATGTCAGAGAGATGCATAACGGGATGACAAATCCCCATAACGTGATGGAGGTTAGAGAGTTGTTTACCTACCTCTTCTGCTCAGTTCACCCAGAGTATAAACACTGAGAGCATTTACTGGGGTGAAGTGACACTCCGGCTGCAGAGAAATACAGTTCAGAGAAACTGCTCTGCTTACATTAGGGTTAATCCAGCCTCTAGTGGCTGTCTCATTGACAGCCACGAGAGGCGCTTCTCACTGTGAAAATCACAGTGAGAAGACGCTTCCGTCCATAGGAAAGCATTGAGAAATGCTTTCCTATGGACTGATTGAATGTGCGCGTGGCTCTTGCTGCTCATGCGCATTCAGCGGATTACGTCAGAAGATGGAGGAGAGTCCCCAGCGCCGTAGAAAGGTACGAATTTAACCCCTTATTCCCCCCCTAGAACTCTGCGGGAGGGGGACCTATTAACACTATAGTGCCAGAAAATCGAGTTTGTTTTCCTGTTACTATAGTGGTCCTTTAATGTCCCAATTGCCAGCTCTTTAAACAGTTCAGCTACATTCTGCTAGTGAAATCCATCTAACCAGAGGTAGCTGCTCATATACACAGTACACAAATTAAATGTAATGTTGCATTACCTCTATGGATCACGGAGAGTTTACTGTGCAGATGTTCTAATGCTCGAACAATCTGAAGAAGAAAAACACAAAACCAGGAATTTACTGTCAAGAAAGACACTTTATGCACAGATACATAAGCACAGTGAATGTTCAAATTCTATACATTCCCAAAATATAATATATATTAAATCGGATATGGTGTAAGGGGCTACTTGCAGCTCTGTCCCTTCCCTAATTAAATCACAGCTACAGTGATAGAACACCCACCCCCCAAATAAAGGTGAGAGCAATTGTGCCGCCGTGAGCCACTTTCATGTAGAAACATGAATGAAGTTATAGGTTCTACTACCTTGCTGAGTAGATTCCTTCATGACCATTTGTGAATGAAACTACTTGTTACCGCTGAACGGAGGCTAGGCAGGAGGGCTTATAGGATAAACTGCAAAGAATCCTGTTCTGGGAAGACAGATTCTGGTTCTTCCATATTTTATGAAGGCCAATAAATGGGGAAGGGGGTATTTTAACTAAATTAGACAGTTTCCACCCGAGGCATATCATACGCTCAGTAGCTCTCAGTGGGTAGGTAACTGTGGCAAGGTAGGTACTCACAGAAACAGCTATTTTTCCAAGTATGTCCTCTGGGATCGTCAGGCCCTTGTCGATGACGTGTTTGTAGAATTTGTCCAGAGAGGTGTCCATTAGCTCCATGCAGATCCATACGTCGCCCTGCAAGTCAATACAAACAGATCGAGTAACAGCCACGCTTGGCTCCGAGAATTCTGGGAAATGCAACTTAAAACACAGAACGTGCATGTTTTATCACCATTGCGCTCTTTAAAGACCGGATGCAGCAAGGAACGTCCAACGTGTCAGAGGAGAACATTTCTGCTGACTATTTGAGATTACTTTTATTTTACACATTCAGGTTTACAGACATTTTATGCTTTCATTTCTATTTTCCTTTCCTTCTCCCATTCTGCAGGACAAGTTTAATTGTCTCAAAACACTCCTGGCTTTCTGGATTTCGCTCTCATTAATGGTTTGCTCTTAGTTTAGGTTAAAAAAAAATTTAAAAAGCCATAAAATCATGTTTTGCTTATTGCTATCTTTGTATTCATAGGGCACAAAGAAATGTGAAAGAACTTTTAATGAAAGTATTTCCAATTTTTTTTTTTTTTTTTAAAGTTACAGTCTAGGCACATAATGCAAATCCTCCTACATTTACCATGATTCATCTCATTTCTTATTTAAGTCAATGTTGGCATCACCTCCTTTACATTTAGAATCATGGGAAACGTAGATTTGCGAAAAGAACAGGTAAAGAAGAACATTAAAAATGGCAGGTATGGGGATTTAAAATAAATAGATGAAAACCAGCCAATGGATCGTTAGTCCTGCTACGGATACCTCTCTAAATAACGCTCCATAAAATGTGACAGTGAAGTGACAATCCACGGTGCGCATGGAGATATCCAAGTCCATTAGAAGTCTCTTCTGTTCCTGGCTGTTCACCGTCGCCCTGATGCGCTGTGGAGAAAACAGAAGATATCTCATCATCGGAGATTCAACACGAGGTGTGAGGTCAGCTAGTACGGAAAGCCAGCACCGCGGTCCCGGACAGCAAGAATAGTCCGCCACAGTGTTATCACCATGCCAACGTAAAATAAAATAAAAACCAGGACAAATTGTTTACTACAGCAGCCCCCTTTCTAGATTACATCCCAAGCACATTATCAGCCGTAACCCTTTAGGTTCACACTACGTCACTCCAATTCCAGGAGTGATGAGAGATATACACTTTAATACAGAGGTTTCCATGGCAACTGCTCCCATTCTGCCAGGTGTCCCTCACCAACAATAGGGTTCCATTAGACATCAGGTTGTGGGTTTAAATTACACAATTATCACAGGTCACAGTGGAAGTATTATACTATACGTAATAAAGGTTTTTATTGCATACAAAGCGTAGACGGTAATAACCCATCGCGAGACCAGTCTGCCTTCAATAATTGCTGGGTCAATACTGACACAAAGTTCTATTTACAGGGAATGCTGGGTAAACCTAGAGCATGCGCTGGCTTGCTGCACTATGGCAAATTGTGAGGCTCTTCGGTAGAAGCAGACAGTCCGTTTTAAAGGGAACATGTCAGGCAGGCAGAGAGAGAGAGAGAGAGAAACTGGAGGGTTTATTCACTAAACACAACATTAAAGCATACATAAATAACGCGGAGCTTCTTAAATAAATATTCAGTCTAAATGTGTAATCATAAGCATGCAAGACAATAGTGCAATATAGAATCTGATATATGAACATATGGAGTATCACTCACAAGTCAAGAGCCATAAATCTCATATGACTCAAATGGTAAACGCCTGTGGACACACTGTCCACAGAGTGTCCAATTCCTTCCTCTGCTTCATTGAACTGGATGGTGATTATTACCCAATATCCAAGGTTCCAGAGGTATATACACAGGAGACTCAAGGTAAGTGTCCAGAAAAGGTGCTTTATTAATAATCCGTTAAAAACTGACAAAGTAAAACTGTAAAAACAAACAAATACCAGATGCAGTATCTCTGGATAACTTTATAGTCCAGTTAGTTAATAAGCACCTTTTCTGGACACTTACCTTGGGTATCCTGTGTATATACCTCTGGAACCTTGGATTATGGGTAATACTCACCATCCAGGTCGAAGAACCAGAGGAAGGAATTGGACACTCTGTGGACAGTGTGTCCACAGGCGTTTACCATTTGAGTCATATGAGATTTATGGCTCTTGACTTGTGAGTGATACTCCATATGTTCATATATCAGATTCTATATTCCACCATTGTCTTGCATGCTTATGATTACACATTTAGACTGAATATTTAAGAAGTTTTTTTTGCATTTTGTAGAAGTGGTTTAGGGGATTCCACCTAAGGTTTTTTTTAGCTTAATTGGTTCCCTCCATATTGTGCACTTATTTGTGCACAACATTAAAGTGAACTGTTAAAGTATCGCAGGTCCACAAGCCCTAGACTTTAGCTAATCCTACTCTTTACCACCACAGCAGGGCGGTTATTACAGATATGTACTACCTGGTGTGATTGGAAAAGCGATCACTGCAGGCCACTCCTTAGCAATAGTAGGATTAATTACCTTAACTGCCATGATCTGTCCGCTGGGTACGTGACGCATCTTCTCCACAACGCCATATGCTCCTCGTCCAAGTTCCTCTATAGGCTCCAAGTCATCTGCCTTCACCTCAAAGTTCTAAGGAAGAATGAAGGAAGTGGTTAATCGGCCCCAGATGCCAAAGTTTCCTTTTTTGCCCTTAACCCCCCCCCCCCACCAGCTCTCCCATCCCCTGCCCCATTCCTCCCAGCCCAGACCCCTCAGAGGCACCAGCCCTCCCATGTCTCCCCCGCTCCCCTCAGAGCCACCAGCCCTCCCACGTCTCCCCCCACTCCCCTCAGAGCCACCCGCCCTCCCACGTCCCCCCCCACTCCCCTCAGAGCCACCAGCCCTCCCACGTCTCCCCCCACTCCCCTCAGAGCCACCAGCCCTCCCAGACCCTCCCCTCCACACCTCATTGCACAACAACACTCTGCTTGCTAACATTTACCCCACAACATGGTGGTTTTGAGTAGTGTTCATTTTTTGTCTTACTCACACAAATAAACTAAAAAAAGGATAGATACATTAAAAAAAAAACATTCATTAACCTAACCAAGCCTGACCCCAGCAAATAGCAGCACACGCCAGAATGTACCTTTTCTCCAATAAGAATGCACGCCTTGGAGTCAAGATCTCGTGGTGGTCTGTGGGAACAAGTAAAAAAAAAAAAAAAAAATAATCAGACTGCAGAAAGAACGCTTGTTTCACAATACAATCCCTCAATCTGCTTATCCGGAGAATTTCCTAACCTACGAAACGCACCACAGTGCAGTTCTACACTGGCACCAACACCTCCACCAGCCAGCGTAACTGGACAGTCCAGGCAACAACACAATGAATGCTTTTACAGCTTTGTCCTAAAACTCATTTTTTACAGAATAAATTATGTGCAGCGTTCTGCATGTTAACGCCACCTGCATTGTGAAGCTGCGCACACGAGGTCACTGCTCCTAATTGGCATCTTTTTGCCGGGTTTAGACACCAAAACCACTTCATCCTCGTGTAGTGATTTTAGTGAAGAAATCGCTCCCATTGAACGTACAAAGTTTAGCAGAGATGCTCAGTCCGCAGCCTCCAATTACGATTTGTTTCTACCTGTTTCTACCATAAACCTGCGATCGGAGGGAGGGACAAGATTGCTTGTATCTCACATAATAGTAAATAGCATCCATTGTCCCGTCATGAAAAAACAGATTTCAAAACCGTTGTTTTATTTATTTTATCTCATCTGATTAGATACAATAACAGGACTTGATATTGTTGCACCTTAAACACATTATTTGTTAAAATAAGCTGAACAAACTCGTCTTCTGTTCTCTCCCAACTCTTTAACGAGCAGGGCTGGTTTTATCTGTTTGGGGGGAGAATCATCCTAAATAACATCTTCAGAGTTAACCATTAGGGATCAGATGACAGCGTGTCCTGATTTAAGGAAGAATTGAAATGTCTGATAAGCTTCTATTTACAAAGAAACCTTCAACAAACCGAGACAGCGGAAGAGTTACAAAACAATTATAATAAAAATGACACCAATGTAAACACACGCATGCATACCCGGACCTCACTGCCCTGATAAAAGTTACAGTTGTGAACGGGAACGTTGATGTATTTGACAATATTGGAATAAAAGTTTCATTAAGAATTTAGTCTGATCTGGCACTAGGTGAATTTGAAGATTTAAAGCCAGAGTGCAGGTTTTGTGTGTGTTTGTCTATACGTTTAACTGATTATCACTCCTATACGGAGCTACGTGGTGTCCCATTGGCCATTTAGATCGCAGTTAGAATAACCTTTGGTTAGTCCCTGCTCGGGGCTTGCTCCCATGTTGGTTTGGCTAAACATTCAAAATGGATCCCAGTTACAGGGCAGTCCAGATCCTGCAGGGACCCACCACAGGACAATCTGTTTGAGAATTTGAGCTGTATTTTCTTGCGCCCCGTTTTGGTTTGTTTGAAGGGTAAATGTAACAGACACCATGAAAACCAATAAAACGCCGACTCCAGCCTGTCAGTGACATGCGGCTAGCTGTACACCAGGGGGCGCTGCAATCCTATATATACAGATCAGTCCAACAGTAGATGAGGCAAAAACCGAGATTTTTCTTTATTTTTGTTTAACACTAGTGGGATTTTCTGACTACAGTTACTTTACTATCAGTCTTTAAAAAAAAAAAAATTTTTAAACCTCCTCAGAATATTTGCTGATTTAGATTTAATGCATTCCTTTATAAAAGTGATTGGGATGTCAATGAGCTGCCAATCAATGGGAGAAGGAATGAGCTGGGAGAGCCTTAAATAAACCATTGATAGTGACAGGGTGTTGGATCTCGAGGGCAGAGAAACTTTCAGGGAGGGAGAGACTGTAGGAATCATTAGGGCTGTGGTGGAGTGTTATACACCCGTCAAGATACAAGGTGTTCTCCTGCTGTGTGAAGGGTGCGCTCTGGCCTATGGGGTGATACAAGGTGCTCTCCTGCTGTGTGAAGGGTGCGCTCTGGCCTATGGGGTGATACAAGGTGCTCTCCTGCTGTGTGAAGGGTGCGCTCTGGCCTATGGGGTGATACAAGGTGCTCTCCTGCTGTGTGAAGGGTGCGCTCTGGTATATGGGACGATACAAAGCACTCTCCTGCTTTGTGAAGTGTGCACTCTGGTCTATGTGGTGATACAAGGTGCTCTCCTGCTGTGTGAAGGGTTCGCTCTGGTCTATGTGGTGATACAAGGTGCTCTCCTGCTGTGTGAAGGGTTCGCTCTGGTCTATGTGGTGATACAAGGTGCTCTCCTGCTGTGTGAAGGGTGCGCTCTGGTCTATGTGGTGATACAAGGTGCTCTCCTGCTGTGTGAAGGGTGCGCTCTGGTCTATGTGGTGATACAAGGTGCTCTCCTGCTGTGTGAAGGGTTCGCTCTGGTCTATGGGTTGATACAAGGTGCTCTCCTGCTGTGTGAAGGGTGCGCTTTGGCCTATGGGGTGATACAAGGTGCTCTCCTGCTGTGTGAAGGGTGCGCTCTGGTCTATGTGGTGATACAAGGTGCTCTCCTGCTTTGTGAAGGGTTTGCTCTGGTCTATGGAGTGATACAAGGTGCTCTCCTGCTGTGTGAAGGGTTCGCTCTGGTCTATGGGGTGATACAAGGTGCTCTCCTGCTGTGTGAAGGGTTCGCTCTGGTCTATGGAGTGATACAAGGTGCTCTCCTGCTGTGTGAGAGCATGTGAAGGGTGCAAGCTGCACTTCAGCCACCAGGGGACAGTAGATGGAGACTGATTCTTTGCACAGTAATTATGCAGGCTGCAGGAATTTGGGGAATGCGGCAGCTGGGACTTTGCTGTGATGTAAACCCAGTGGCACCTTTACTAATCCTACGTCCATCGCCTATAGACAGGAAACATCAATAACAGCAACACAGCACGATGAAAGCAAAAAAGGCCGTTCTGTGACTCAACCTTTTATTCAATCTGATTACAATCCCTGAAAAAAAGAAGCAGACCACCTCCCATAATCCCTTGCGTTCAGAGCGTCAGTGGAAGGACCAGCAATGTGCAGACTCCTATCAGTCACAGACAGGAAAACAATGGGGTGGCATTGCGCAGTTCACAGCTTGCTGTTACGATGTTCGTAGTATAGTAATAAAAGGACCCTAAGGCAGGCGTTTCAAACTCCCATGACTCTCTGGTTACAGCATACATAGAATGCTGAGAGTTGGATGCCATGACTCGATCACTGCTCGACGACAAAGCAGTGGCCAGTAGCGAGTGATGGGCACGCTTTGACTTGCAGTGGCAATTAACGTTTAAGGTTTGGGTAATAGCATTAAACTAGAACTTATTCCCAGTTTTAGATATGTGTCTCTAATTCACCAATTGTTGCATTTTTTTATATTGAATACTTAAAGTCATAGAAAACAATAGGATTTATTCTCAACTTCAAATTATAACAAACTAAAGTTTGAAATAAAACGAAAGGAATACCCCAAGCTCCATGACTCTTTCAGTGATTTGAAGTGGTCATGGTGTCTGGATGTGAATTCAGGGATTTACTATAGGTTAACCCCTTAGCTGTCGATGGTGCATTGGGGCTTCATTAGCCGGTCTGGAACCAGATCTCTGAGTAGTTCATGTGAACTCGGGGCAGATTTGGTTTCTGGCACCATGCAACCAATAGCAGCACAGTCTCCTCCATGCGCACTCCTGTGCTCCTTCCTCCTCCAGCGAGGGGTAGTGACGTTCAGCAATGAGGATCGGGTTGTTGGAAGAAATTGAACTCTGCGATGTAACAAAAAGCAAATGACAGACCACCGCAGAAAGGGTTAATTTAAAGGAGACACTACAGGCTCAGTGACGTAGTCTGGGTGCAGTATCCCGGTTACCTTAGCCCTACAATGTAAAATAATGCAGTTTCATTGCAGGGTTAAGGTAGCCAGTAGAGGCCTTTCATGAAGTTTGATGCTTTGCACGAGGACGTCAAGCATCTTCTAAAACCCCACAGAAAAGCAATGAGTCAATACTCAATGAGTCAGCCAAAGTGGGGGGCACTTACGCACCTGTGTGGCCAGACACCTGCCATGCTTGCCGCACAGGTGCGTAAGTGCCCCCCTCTTTGGCTGACGTCAGTTAAGGAGTCGAGCTCAGTGCAGAGGGATTTCGGCGTTGGAATCAGGTACGTGTTTAAAGTTGTTTTTACCCTTTACTTGCCACTGGGGGGCCGTTATAGAGGCAGGAGTAAAGGGACCCTTTAGTGTTAGGAATACAGCTTTGTATTCCCAACTCTAACGTTTTCCTTCAACTATAAAGGAGTAACCCTTTAAGGCTGTTCGGTCACCTTTTTCTTGATTTGGTGAAATTCCAACACTTTCTCTTTATGATCGTTTCACATTTATGAAAACGGTTCTTTTTGTTGTTTTGATTGGGGGGCGGGAGGTGGGCTGAGAGATGCTTTCAGGATAAAATACCGTACTGGAGAGCTTTCCAGGTTTCGATTATCGCTAACATCTTGCCACCTGCACTTTAGTTTGGAACAGGGAGTTTATTGAATAACCTGATTGAACAATGCAGTATGAGGACTTCTTACAAAATATCCATAAAAATAATTAGAGGGAATAATCTAAAATTAGAAATAAAATGTAAAATCGGTATATTGCTAAACGTGGGCTTACGTTGGTGAAGTGGCTTGCGGTTCAAAGACTTCCTTTGAAATTTTCAAGTTAGGATTTCTCTTCCGTCCTAAAAAACAAAAAAGACAAAAAAAAATAAATATATACACACACACACACACACACACACACAGTAAATCTTGATTTTATCCCGTTAGCCAGGACTCACATGAAATAGTCACTTAAACCCACAAAACAATTTCACAAGTC
Organism: Pelobates cultripes; assembly: GCA_933207985.1. Taxonomy (NCBI): domain Eukaryota; kingdom Metazoa; phylum Chordata; class Amphibia; order Anura; family Pelobatidae; genus Pelobates; species Pelobates cultripes. The sequence continues at coordinate 3,102,013 of OW240916.1, forward strand.
CTATTATTATCACAAGTACATTATCTCGATCCGTTTAGCTATGGTCTCATTAAAGGCACAACTAATGATTGATGCATTCACTACCAGCAATTTAATCTGGAAAGTGGATTCCAAATGGTGTATTGTTGTAAAGGAGAAGAAATAAGGAATTAAGTGGATATTTCCCCAGGCACAGAAGGTGCCATTAAACGCCCTCTGGCGAGAGACTGACCTTTAGGTCAGATGCTGGTTTGTCTCTCTTTTGTTAATATGAAACAATAGAATGAAAAAAAGAGGGAAACACCCCCCCCCCACTAAATAGAACAATTAAATCAGCTCTGTCACCGTCTGGGGTCTTCGCATAATTTACAAAGACCCCCTACGGTGGCATTGCCGCTGGAGTTCCAGTGGAGGTGGGGGCAGGGAAAGGTGAGATCTACTTACCTGAACCTGCGGCAGCTGCCAGCACTGTATTCTCGCGCATGCATGACAGTACAACATTGAGGGGTATGGAGGAGACCACGGGGTAAAGGCTGGGGGAAATTATACACTTAATAAAAAGGTAGAGCAGAGGAAAATAATGAGACAAAGTAGTCCCTAGAAAACTTTTGAAGAAGTTGGAATTCAGTGAAATCCCAACACAATCAGTCTGAGATTCGGGTGACAGACCCTTTAAAGTGTCCTATGTTGGTGGCTGGGGACGGTTACCGGAAGGCCGATATCTAAAGATATATATATATTTTTTTTTTAAATAGCAGACTTCAAGAATGTTTCTACACCAGTTATTTTTGTTCCTAATTTTCCTCTATTTTAAAAGTAAGGGTGACTTCCGAAAGACATCTAATGGTCATAAAGCGGTTCTGTCACCCCCACCACAAGGAGTATTTCGTAAAAATACAATCTTTATTAAATGCTCACATTGACTGGAATTTCACTAAAAATGAAGATGAAGTGGCCGGGTGATTTTAATGTCCCTTTAATGCTTATGAATGTTTAAATAAAGTGGAGGGCAGAGGCTTCCTGTAATTCACGTTAGAGACCATCGTCAAAGCAAGTTTCAGTTATTTCGAATGTTGGTAGGGTAACGTTTTTTGCAGAGACCGGAAAATAAACCATGTTCCAGAACACAGTATGTAAAGGTATTCCAGTACTCGAATAGAAAAGCGTTTGACTTGGTAAAATATTTTACGTTACACTCCAATAAATTTAATCGCCAGTGGATTGGAGGACAGCCCGTACGGTCTCCCTAATTCATAGAGGGATTATGTGTGAAACGCCATTTATTCATTACTGTACAGATTAAAATGCTTGCGATGTCCCTTTAAGAGTCTATTTCCGCATTGTATCCTTTCCAAAAATGCACCAATTCATGGAAAAGACACAAAGTCTACGCAGTTTGGTAAGAGCATAGATGGAGGCGCAGCCAGAGCAAGCCACATGAACACGACTCACCGTCATACGCGGTTATAAAAGACCTATGACTAAGGTCTCCCAGCTCTCGAAATGAAAACACCCAAAATACAAGACAACATGAATGTCTGGCTGAGCATCATGGGAGAGGTTATTCCAAAAGATAAACACAATGGTCACGAAAAAGGACCAACCACGTTAGCAAGTCTACACAGAAAAAGTGGCCTTGGGTCTTAAACATAAACCATGGAGGGATGAGAATATATAATCAAATATATAATAAGCCGGGAATGGGAGGATATAAGATATAATAAGCCGGGAATGGGAGGATATAATATATAATAAGCCGGGAATGGGAGGCTAACCCATAATAAGCCGGGAATGGGAGGCTAACCCATAATAAGCCGGGAATGGGAGGCTAACCCATAATAAGCCGGGAATGGGAGGCTAACCCATAATAAGCCGGGAATGGGAGGCTAACCCATAATAAGCCGGGAATGGGAGGCTAGAATATATAATAAGCCGGGAATGGGAGGCTAGAATATATAATAAGCCGGGAATGGGAGGCTAGAATATATAATAAGCCGGGAATGGGAGGCTAGCCGGGAATGGGAGGCTATATATAATAAGCCGGGAATGGGAGGCTAGAATATATAATAAGCCGGGAATGGGAGGCTAGAATATATAATAAGCCGGGAATGGGAGGCTAGAATATATAATAAGCGGGGCTGGGAGGCTAGAATATATAATAAGCGGGGCTGGGAGGCTAGAATATATAATAAGCGGGGCTGGGAGGCTATACTATATAATAAGCGGGGCTGGGAGGCTATACTATATAATAAGCGGGGCTGGGAGGATATAATATATAATAAGCGGGGCTGGGAGGATATAATATATAATAAGCGGGGCTGGGAGGATATAATATATAATAAGCGAGGCTGGGAGGATATAATATATAATAAGCGGGGCTGGGAGGATCTAATATATAATAAACGGGGATATAATATATAATAAGCGGGGCTGGGAGGATATAATATATAATAAGCGGGGCTGGGAGGATATAATATATAATAAGCGAGGCTGGGAGGATATAATATATAATAAGCGGGGCTGGGAGGATATAATATATAATAAGCGGGGCTGGGAGGATATAATATATAATAAGCGGGGCTGGGAGGATATAATATATAATAAGCGAGGCTGGGAGGATCTAATATATAATAAGCGGGGCTGGGAGGATATAATATATAATAAGCGGGGCTGGGAGGATATAATATATAATAAGCGGGGCTGGGAGGATATAATATATAATAAGCGAGGCTGGGAGGATCTAATATATAATAAGCGGGGCTGGGAGGATATAATATATAATAAGCGGGGCTGGGAGGATATAATATATAATAAGCGGGGCTGGGAGGATCTAATATATAATAAGCGGGGCTGGGAGGATATAATATATAATAAGCGGGGCTGGGAGGATATAATATATAATAAGCGAGGCTGGGAGGATCTAATATATAATAAACGGGGATATAATATATAATAAGTGGGGATACGAAGATATATATATCTGCAATAATGTGGTAATATACAGAGATGAGAAACTGGATATATTATTCCCTTTTCACACATATAACAATATTCATCACATACGCAGTAAAGCAGGATACGGCCCGCACATTCCTGTATCAGGCAAGTTTCTGCACACAGCCTCGCAAAAAGATTCTTTCATCCACTGAATGAATTGGCTTTGCAGCTGGGAAACATTCCTCTCTAACCCACGCGTTGATTACATTTTATTTTCAGTGTGTGTCCCTTTAATAAAGCTGTGCATTCAGTTCAGTAATACAGGAACCAGGTCACGCAAGTTTGCCGTCCACACCTCAAATCTCCGTAGATTGTCTTCCGGATAAATGGGACGAGGAGAGAGAGAGGCAAGTGTGAGTCATTGACGTTCAGGTTTTAGTCACATCCTTTAAAGCCTCTATATTACTCTAATCCAGAGCCGGGACTGGCTCAGCCGCTCTCAAATCAATCGACAAGAGCCACAACCATTCATTGATCACACAACCTGATAGCACGTGCTATCAACCAACCTATGGTTTTAACATCCTGCACATTTATTTTATTTACACGGAGTCTGGTTATCCTGGCACACCAAACTCATACCATGTACATTTGTTTAAAGGGACACTCTGCAAACCAGAATTATTACAGGTTAATGTACAGACACTGTCCCTGTAGCCTCAGACAAAACAGAGAAAAGTCAGAGTTTAATTTCATCCCTAAAAACAGCTCTAGTGGCAGCCGGTCCCCCAGCATTAGATTGACGGAGATCAGTAATTGATCTGGGTGTAGTGACCACATTTAGTGCCTGTCTTCCAGACGGCCACTAAAGGCACTTCCTGGCCTCTCACCCGGCATGAGGACGTCCAGCATCTTCACAATCCACACAGGAAAGCATGGATTTAATCCAAGTTCTAATATGTGTGGCGCCCACCGTGCATGCGCTTTAGGTCCATCAGCGTAATGTGGAAATTGATCCAGCACCAGAATTAAGGGATAGGAAAAAAAAAAAATACATTGTTAAACATTTTGGTGCTCGCAGAGGGAGAAACCAAATAAGTTAGTACAGGGGCATACTATAGCATTAGAAATACTGTTTTATATTCCTAACACTATATTGTTCCTTTAATGTTTCTTTTACTATTACCTGGGGGTTGGAATATCTAAAAATGTAGAAGTTGGGACAAACACTCCTTACCCTGGACGTTAGCCACGAACTCCTGGAGGAGTGCGGAAGCTGGCCGTGTTTAAGACATTTCCCTGCCAAGTTTTTGTATATTATGTTCCCGAACCCCCTTCACATTTCCGCCCGTACGGGAACTACTGAACACCAAAAAAACACAAATTCAAGTGCGCTCTCTGTGTGACGGCCATTCGTATAACCGAACAACATATGCGCTGGAACAGGGAAGCCATCTTGTCGCACAAGTCTGTGTCTGGAACTATAAGTCGGACACTCGACCTCGTGAACACCTTTGATTTCATTCATGCGCCTGCTTCTTTTCCCAACAAGACAGGAGAGCGCTGTTGGGTAGGGTTGTTTGCACAAACAAGGTGAACAATCACTACCTATGAGCAAGGGGACCGTTCGACAGTTTGTTCGTATGGAACTCCCGAAAATGACTGACCGCTACCACTTCTCTGGAACTAATTTGGGCAGACGCCACTTGTGGAGTCGGTCAAAAAACGTAACCCCTGTGGTGACTCGGCAGTGTTCGTGGGATCTGAGCGCTATTTGGAAAACTTGTGCTCAGATCTAGGCTATCCAGGGATATAATAATATTTGTGGGCATTCTTATATGTGTTACATGTATTTTTAATATTTTATGCTTTATATTTTGTAACTCTAGTGCCTGGAAGATAATTAGTTTATTAAAGCAAAGTACACTAAAGTCTCCTGGGCATGTTGTGAAAGTGGTTTTCTACTGCTGGGGGTATATCTATAAAAACTGTCCATAATAAACCAGTCTTCTTCAACCCTTCATTAAGTCTAGGCGGATGTTTTGGTACCTCAGAGTTTTAATCACGGCTTCACTTGGGAGAACTACAGCGGACAGTTTAATGTAGTGGTTATGGTGCAAGTAGCCTTTCCCTCTTTCCCTGCAGGCCGACAATTACAAGCACTGCCTTTTCAGAGAATATTCAGTGTTTACAATAGGCCTTTTCCAGTCTTCCAATCTTTGTAGGGTCGGTGTTCGAGTCATCACGTGGTAAATGATCTAATGTATCTGTATGAGGAGATGTGGATTGGCGCAGTGCGATGCGAACAGTCCCTAAACCCTTCCCAACAGGGAATCACTGGATTGGCGGAGACCATCTGTAACACAGGGCAAGGGAGAAGGAGCAGCTATGGTGCGACTGGCACGCCAGGAGACTAAAGGCAAGAAAAAAATAAACTTATTTGTTAAGGTGGGTCTAGCGCTAGGAATCCATGTTAGTATTCGTAACAGAGTGTTGATTAAAAAAATGTGGTGCATGTCTCTCCCCAGTAAGCCATTCAGTAGCATTTACCTGGGTGAGGGAATGGGGAGCTGTGACATATCTAATTAGCATATAACAGCCCCAACATATTCCACGCCGGGTTACAATATAGAAGAGCAAGTAACTAATCTCGTCGGCTCCGTCCACGTTACTCACAATGTAAATTAGCCACCAAATCAGCACAGAATATAAAAAGTTAATATTCATTTTAGGACTAACCTTAGAAAACCTCAAATGAAAGCATTTGAAACACTGTAGCAATAAAAGGGACATTATACCTAGATGGAGATAATCCTTTTATCGCAACCAATCTCAGATATAAATATTTTACAAAATGGATGAGCTTTGTTGTTTCACCATCTCAAAGTATAATATGGCACTGCTAGTGAATGCAGACTGTATATTTAAAGACTTTGCTCTAGTAAATTCCACAGGTACAACCAAAAATTAGAGCATTTTGTAGAGGATGTCAATGGGCGGTACAGACTGACCCAAAGTTTATTTTGGCCAGGAATCAGCCAGGAAGTCCGCAAGTATTGCAGTAATTGCGATACGTGCCAGAGGGGAGGGAAAAGGGGCGGCTGGCGGAAGGCAAAACTGCACCCGCTACCCATAATTGAAGAACCTTTTAGTAGAATAGCAGTAGATTTAATAGGCCCTCTTCGGAAACCTAGTCCTTCTGGCAAGAAATATATTTTAACTGTAGTAGACTATGCCACTAGATATCCAGAGGCGGTGGCCCTGACCAATATCCACGCTGAAACGGTGACCGAGGCCCTCATGCAGATTTTCTCCCGGATGGGGTTACCCAGGGACATCATCTCGGATCAGGGTACTCAATTCACCACAGAGGTCACCCAGCACCTCTGGAAGATCTGTGACATTAAGCCGATCATCAGTGCCCCTTACCATCCCCAGAACAATGGACTCTGCGAACGGTTCAATGGTATATTGAAACAAATACTCCGAACCTTCGCCGAGACCCACAGGGACTGTGAGCGATTCCTGCCCCACCTCTTCTCTCACCGGGAATCGACCGGGTTTTCCCCAATCGAATTATTATTTGGGAGGAGAGTAAGAGGGCCCGTAGACCTTATTAGAGAACATTGGGAGGGAGACCGGAGCGCAGACAGCACCCGCATCATACCATATGTATTGGCCTTCCGAGAAGCGCTAACTAGGACGGTATTGGAAAACATTCAGGCGGCTCAGACTCGCCAGCACACATGGCATGATCTGGGCGCCAGGGACCGTAGCTTCCAGGTTGGGCAGAAAGTTTTAGTTTTAAAACCTGTCCAACATGATAAGCTACAGGCTGCCTGGCAGGGCCCTTATAGAGTGGTGGAACAGGAGATGTGACACCACTTATATAATTGGCCCCTGTGCAGGAACTGGAGGGCGACGCATGATCCATGTGAACATGATGAAACCTTACCAGGAACGCACAGAGGAGGTGACCGCTATATGTGCGCCCAACTCTGACGAGTTTGACAGCCTTCCCCTCCCAGATCTGGCACACCACTTGCACTGGGAGACCGGTTAACCCACAGGAGCAGCAGCTACTACAGGAGAAGCAAGACACCTTCTCTAATGTGCCTGAGTACACTCACCGAGTAGAAACCCCAGGGCAACTACCCATGCACCAAACTCCCTATCGCATTCCTGAAGCGGTGTGGGAGAACATCTGCAAGGATATCGACGAGATGCTCCAACTGGGGGTGACTGAGTCACCTGACAGCCCCTGGGCCTCCCCACTAGTCCTCGTACCTAAGCGGGACGGTACGACTCCGTAGACTACCAGAGGTTAAACGAGAAGACAGTGTCCGACGCCTATCCTATGCCCAGGATAGACGAACTGCTAGACCGGATGGCCAGAGGCCAATACTTCACTACTATTGATCTGTGTAAGGGGTTTTGGCAGATCCCATTGGCCCCGGGCGCCACCCCATTCGGCCTGTACCAATTTAAGGTCATGCCGTTTGGGATGAAAAATGCTCCGGCTATCTTTCAGCGGATGGTGGACCGACTTCTAGACGGGTTCCAAGACTTTACCTGCGCATATCTAGATGATATTGCCATATTCAGCAGTACCTGGCAGGAGCACTTGGCCCATATAGGAGCGGTCCTGGACAGAATCAGGCTTGACGTTGAAACCTGCTAAATGTAGTATAGGGATGGCCGAGGTACAGTACCTTGGGTACCAAGTAGGTTGTGGGAAGCAAAAGCCAGAGCCTGCTAAAGTAGAGGCCGTAGCCCAATGGCCCACCCCAACCAAGACTCTGGTATTAGCATTTCTAGGAATGGCAGGGTACTATAGAAAGTTTGTGCCCAATTATAGCACCCTGGCCAAGCCCCTTACTGACCTGTAAGAATCTTCCCCGCCAAGTAACCTGGACCCCGCAGTGTGAGCAGGCATTCCAACACTTGAAAAATGCCCTTGTAAATGCCCATCTTGGCCGCTCCCAATCCAACTAAACGTTTTCTTGTCCACACAGACGCTTCTATGTTTGGATTGGGGGCAGTACTGAGCCAAGTCGGGGCCGATGGCGGAGAACATCCCGTGGCGTACATCAGTCGCAAGTTGTTACCCATCGAAAAGGAATGCCTGGCTGTGGTGTGGGTCCTAAAGAAGATGCAACCGTATTTGTATGGACAGCCCTTTTCGTTGCTCACGGATCCCAACCCGTTAGTATGGCTGAACCGGGTGGCTGGGGACAATGCCAGGCTGCTGCGCTGGAGTTTGGCGCTGCAGCCCTTTGACTTTAACATTCAGTACCGCCCGGGAAAACAAAATGGAAACGCTGACGGGTTGTCTAGATAAACAGACTTTGAAAAAATTATCCGTGAGCATCCCCGGACATCCCCAAGCCGATCTGTGCATGCCGGCTTGTGGGCAAGGGCTGTCCTCAAGGATTCGTGTTTCAAATGTATTTCGTGTAATTATTGCTATGTGTAGATTATATATAGTTTTCGTCTGATTGCTCGGTAGTTTTCATTCCGTTTTTCATACGACTGAAACTACCGAACCATCAGACCACCCCAGTGAGAAGTGTGCACCTCATTAAGCTTTCACACTCTGTAACTGCAACCTAATTGACTGTGAAATCGCTACTTTGTATGTATCTGTGTGGTCGCCGTTCGGCATACAAACCACGTGGCGGCGGCCATCTTACGCAAGAAAATCTCAGCAGTGTTTGGTCGTCGAGTGTCTGGAACTCAAAATCGGACACTCAAGCAACCGAACACCGCTGAGACCTCCAGAGCTCCGTAACTCCTGAACAGAGGGGACAACCAGCCCCTCGTTCGGTGAAATCAATGTCTCGAACATTAATTAATACGAACGTAAGAGTAACCATGGATGGCAAGTATTTGTATGTATTTTAACTCCCGAACAGAGACCGACCACAAGGCCAAAACACATGGAGCCCTTTTCGGATACCACCTCGTGTGCGGTCGGTCAAATTTCACCTTCCATCTAACTCCCGAATCCCTGGTCCGATCTGGGTGAATTTTGAATATGTTAGTCACCCAGATCAGGGCTACCAGGGAGTACCCAGTATATAATTCTAGCTGACTGTTTTGGGGTACATCCAGAAATCGGGTAAAACTGCAGTATGGATAAGTGGATTATGTGTCACACTGAGGGGAGGAGATGTGTGGGAGGTAACAGTCACACTATTGGATACTGTACTGATTAATGTGAATCCCTCCCTTGCATGGGAGAAATCTTTAAAAGAAGGTTGTGTGATTAAAAGTTCAGTTCTGCTCCTGGTGCAGTTTGTCGTCCAGTCATTGGGATCTGTATGGGGATATTCGTGGATTACCTTGCTTACTGTGATTATTAATTCTATGGTATTTTATTACTTGTTCCTGAGCCTCACTGGGATCTTTAGTGGAGTTAACCTGTGAAACACCAGCTCTCCGCTACACATTTAAAGTGCATTGAATAGTAATATGCTGTATTGTTTTACAAGCTCAAATCTTTATATAGCTTTTGCATTAGTACATGTTTTGGAGAATGCTGAAACATAAGCCAGCCTCTTTAGCTATGCCCCCTGACTCCAGTGTATGTACACTACTAAGCCATTGATAGCACTGACAGAACATGATTATCCAATGAGCATGCAAAGCTAACGCGGTCAAATTGGAACTGGAACAGAGACAAGTAATGACAGAACTAGTATGGGAAAGCTTACCGTTTTAAAAAGCTGTTTCTTGGATGACACAAGGAATAGCAGATGGCAGCGCAGAGAGAGGCAAGGCGCACTAGAAAAGGTCAAGTAAAATAATGGGGTTTTTTTTGTGAGGAAGGGGGGTTTACAAAGCACACTGGGGATAACTTGTGATTGGATGACTGGAGACAAGTGCTACAGCAATTAAAGAAAATGTAAATAAAGCACCGTGGCCTGATGGTATTCACCCACGAGTACTTAAGGAGCTAAGTGGGGAAAAAAGTGAACCTCTGTATTTAATTTTTCAATATTCTTTTGTTTCAGGTATTGTACCAGAGGATTGGAGGAAGGCAGATGTCGTTCCTATATTCAAAAAGGGTTCAGAATCCTTGCTTGGAAATTATAGAGCTGTCAGCTTAACTTCTGTGACTAGGAAAAAATTTGCAGGGCTATTAAGGGATAATATTCAAAAATTCATTGGGAAGAACTTTGTTATTAGCAATAATCAGCATGGTTTTATGAAACATAGGTCATGTCAAACTAACCTAATTGCATTCTACGAAAAAGTAAGTAGAAGTATAGATCAGGGTGTTGCAGTGGATGTGATAAACTTGGATCTTGCCAAGGAATTTGATACAGTTCCTCACAATAGGTTAGTCTTCAAACTAAAAAAGAGATTGTTCTAGATGAATATTCTTGTTCTTGGGTAGAATATTGGCTTAAAGGACCACTATAGTGCCCTGAGAGTGCCCCCACCCACCGGGCTCTAGGGGGTGGAAGGGGTTAAGTTTACCTCTTTTTTCAGCGCTGGACAGGGGACTCTCCTCCTCCTCCTCTCCTCGTCATTGGCTGAATGCGCTTGCGCGGCATGAGCCGTGGGCGCATTCAGCCATTCCATAGGAAAGCATTCTCTGCTTTCCTATGGACGCTGGCGTCTTCTCACTGTGATTTTCACAGTGAGAAGCGCCTCTAGCGGCTGTCAATGAGACAGCCACTAGAGGCTGGATTAACCCTATTATAAACATAGCAGTTTCTCTGAAACTGCTATGTTTATAGAAGAAAGGGTTAAACCTAGCTGGACCTGGCACCCAGACCACTTCATTAAGTTGAAGTGGTCTGGGTGCCTATAGTGGTCCTTTAAGGATAGAGTACAACAAGTTGTCATTAATGGTAAATTTTCAGGCTGGACAAAAGTGGTAAGTGGTGTCCCTCAGGGTTCTGTTTTGGGACTGCTTCTATTTAACATATTTATAAATGATCTTGAAATAGGCATTGAAAGCCATGTTTTAATGTTTGCGGATGACACAAAACTTTGTAAAGTAATAAAATGTGAGCAGGATATTGCTTTGCTGCAGAGGGACTTGGATAGATTGGGGGACTGGGCACTAAAATGGCAGATTAAATTTAATGTAGAGAAATGCAAAGTTATGCACTTCGTGGTCAAGAACACACAAGAAATTTACACCCTAAATGGTAGTAAATTAGGGGTAACCACACACACGAGAAGGATTTGGCAATTGTTATAGACAACAAATTAGGCAGCAATATGCAATGTCAATCTGCAGTTGCTAAGGCCAGTAAGGTTTTGTCATGTATAAATAGGGGCATAAATTCTTGGGATGAAAATATAATTTTGCCTCTTTATAAATCGCTGGTAAGACCACACCTTGAATATGCTGTGCAATTTGGGCACCTGTTCTAAAGAAGGATATCATGGCACTAGAAAAAGTGCAGAGACAAGCTACAAAATTGATAAAAGGAATGGATTACCGTATATACTCGAGTATAAGTCGAGTTTTTCAGCACATTTTTTGTGCTGAAAAACCCCCACTCGACTTATACTCGAGTTAATGTCTGTATTATGGAAATTTACATTGCCACAATACAGACCAGGACCGCCGGGCTCATTACAAGCCCGGCGGTCCTGTTGGGGGCTGACAGTGAGTGGTTACTTACCTTCCTGCAGCTCCTGTCAGCTCCCTTCTCCTCCGTGCAGCTCCTCTGTCAGCTCCCACTGTAAGTCTCGCGAGAGCCACGGGGTCACCGCAGCTCTCGCGATCCTTACAGTGGGAGCTGAACGGAGGAGAAGGGAGCTGACAGGAGCTGCAGGAAGGTAAGTAACCACTCACTGTCAGCCCCCCCTCCTACACAGCCCATACACTGGACCACCACGGAATGAGAGTCCCCCTCCCTGGCAAGCTAACAAGCAGGGAGGGGGGGACGAAAATTAAATAAATAAATAAAAAATACAATAAAAATATTAACACAAAAAACTTAAAATAAATAAACTTAAAATAATAAAATAAAAAAAACTTAAAATATAAAAAAATTTTTTTAATAAAAACGCCCTCCTCCCACCCAGTTCTCACTTACTCACACACACACACACACACACACACTGCATTATATACGCACACACTCATACAAACAATCTGCATTCTACACACACACACACTCATGCAAACACACACACAGAGTGTGTGCGTATATAATGCAGAGTATGTGTGTTTGTGTGAGTGTGTGTGTAGAATGCAGACTGTTTGTATGAGTGTGTGTGTATATAATTCTAAAAATCACAGAATTTCATAGCCCCAAGTTTTACCCACGACTTATCCACGAGACATAGCATATTTCACAATTGTTGGTCACAAAACTGCCCTCGACTTATACATGAGATCGACTTACGAGTATATACGGTATTTTAGTTACGAAGAAAGGTTAAAAAAATTTAAATCTCTTTAGTTTGGAAAAATGGCTCTTCAAAGGGGATATGATAACATTATACAAATATATTCGGGGCCAGTACAAAGCTTTATCTGGAAATCTATTCATAAACAGGGCTATACATAGGACACAAGGTCACACATTTAGGCTGGAAGAAAGGAGATTTCATCTAAGGCAAAGAAAAGGGTTTTTTTACAGTAAGAGCAATAAGGATATGGAATTCTCTGCCTGAAGAGGTGGTTTTATCAGAGTCCATACAGATGTTTAAACTGAAATTGGATAAATACTTGCAAAAACATAACATACAGGGATATCATTTCAAATTAGTGGGGTAATAGCTGCTTGATCCAAGGAGACATCTGACTGCTATTTTGGGATCGATAAGGAATTTTTTCCTAGTTTGTTGCAAAATTGGAAGTGCTTCAGACTGGGTTTTTTTGCCTTCTTTTGGATCAACAGCAAAAACACATGTGAGGAAGGCTGAACTTGATGGACGCAAGTCTCTTTTTAGCTACGTAACTATGTAACCCCCTTGCATGGGGAAAGTATAAAGCCGTGTGTGGCCAGTAAAGTTGTTGTACCCCTGGAACGGTGTGTCGTCCAGTTACAGGGGGGAATATGGGTCTGATCATTTATTAATAGCGGCGGTAACCAGCCGGGTTACCCAGGGACCGCAACAGCTATATTATATCCATTTAAGAGTTTACCACTTTATCTGCCCCCCTAGCGCTACCTGCACACAAACAGATTTTTACCTTGTAGGGTGCCACAAGTGAAAATACTCTCTAAGCACCATACTTACAAAAGATCACTGTAGTGGTTATGGTGTCAGGACTACGCCTTGACCTGTTGTCGTCTGCCTCCACCTCCATCTTCAGAGACCTGGAACGTCCAATAGCTCATCAAGGCAATGGAAGAAGAGCGCGTGTCACCGGATTGCTCTCAGCTAACGAGTTAGGCCTCGCATCGCACGGAAAGGTTTAGCCACGGTTTGAGCTAACAGAAGTCCCACTTTGGACCTTCCGGTTATCTGGATATGGTCATGGAGCTGGGGAGCAGCGCCCGTCAGACCCCAGGTAAGTCGTTCTAAAACAATCTGATTCCTTACAACATGCGATGCCACGGAAGCGCTCCCCCCAGCTCCTCTAACTGGAAGGCATTGTCCTTATAGTAGATTACTAGCACTTTCCGTTAATTAAGCGTGGACATCCTGATGAACATTAGGATACCATAAGATCACCGTTTAATTCAGAGTGTCCGGATAAGGAGCACTCTGAATGTTAAAGGGACACTCCAGGCACCATAACAAACTTGGCATGGTCCGATGTCTTACGTACCTTTCTAACTCTATTCCACCTATTACTGTATTTATACTCATTGTTGCTTCTTTAACTTCACGACAAAAGAAAGATATTTCAGGCTCCTAGTGGCAACTGACTGAAGCCCTGGCTAGCAGCGTAGGATGAAAATGTAAGCCCTGTAATATAAAGTTAGATTAGATGCATCTTCACCTCATCTTTGTATGTCAAATATCCCCAATTCCATAGTTGTAAAGCTCTGCAATATATATATACATACATACATACACACACACATATATACACACACACACACACACACCACGCATTTATTTTTATTTTTCCCATCTAAAAAGGAGTCTATTATAAAGTCATAATACAAGTTATAATAAGACAAACTTTACAAATTAAATCCATTCCCGACGCACTGATGGAAGTAATTTACAATAATGAATTAGAATCCCCATCTTTGACAAGTTATCTCCAATCAGATTGATTTTATGTAGCTAGACACCCGCTGCCCACAGATACTGCGTGTCAGAATCAGAGCTGGCATTGGATCATGGTAGATGTAGTTTATAAACAGCTGGAGGGCAACATCCACGCCACTAAAACAAGGAAACGGAAAATCGTACAATTCCCAGAAACCTTTACACCCAGTCCCCATCCAGTTAATATGAAACGCATGCTCACACTACCGCATCACTCACAGCCATCAGATGCCAGGCAGGGACTGGCTCAGGGCCATAGGAGTTGCTGAACTAATCGTACACAGAAATATCCCTAGGGGCGCCCCCTTAGCATTCGTTTATACGGTCTTCGTTTAGGGTCAAATTATGTAACCGTGAACCAATTTTATTTTTATTGGTGGGATCAGTGAGTGACGCCACGATTGTTCCACTGTCCACACCGACTACCACGCCTGCTTTTTCCTATTATGATTTACAAAGCAGCCACAGACTGCTCACCGGCTCAGGGAAGGAAGCTGGGTGCCTGCGCATGCAAACATTTATGGCATGATCTATGGCTCCAACACGGACTACAAAGCACCATGAGGTCACTGCAGGCTATCATACGAAATCAGAAAATGTAAAGCAAATTACAATTAAATTAGTTTTATATCAAAACAGTTTAGAAATGGTGTTTTTATATTTTTTTACCATAAAGGCTTAAAATGTATTATATTATGATTGTCCAAGCACCAGCTTTCAGCTAAACCCACTGATCACAAAAAAATAAATAAATAAATAAATAAATAATAATTTAAAATGTCCGAATCCAGTCTGATGCCGCATTTAAGCAGACTGCAAAAAAATATTAAATAAAGCTTCAATTAAAAAACAAATAAATGACATTTCTCAGCAGGAATACCTGTTTATTGCAGGTAAATTCACCAATGGAACCGACTTACTCTACGTTTTAATACCTTACAATCTGCTCGATTATTGTGCATTCCTACCAAGTACCCAGCATCAGGAGGGACAGTCCCACCGCCTGCACCGACCCCCTCTACCACAGGAGAGTGTGGACATATCTGAAAACAGGGACAGTCGGAGCAGGATTTGGGACTGTCCCTCGCATACTTGGAAGTTCATTTTGTAAATCAAATACTTGAGAATGCTGAATAAAAGTGTATTAATGCCTTATACATATTCTGACAGGCATTCCTCAGAGGAGTATGCGATAAGGAAATGCTTTTCTGGGAAACAAAATATAAAAAAAATAAAATAAAAATTACATTGAATTAAGGGAAAGCTGAAGCAGTGACATACTTGTCTAAAGTTACAGAACATACGCGCTCATTTAACCCCTTGTTCCCAGCCATAACCAGTAAGAATTGAGTTTTTAAGCAGGAAATAAGATCATTGGCTCACACCACTTACAAGGCCTTAGGGACAGATCGACAGAAATGATTTTTCATGCAGAGCACATTAATGGGCTGAGCAGAGCAGTGCGTATGCAGTACTGCGTTTATATTGCAGCAAGAGGGAGTTTGACCCAGAGTTTTAACAGCGCGTCTGGCTGCAACAAGGGGTTAAAATAAAGTGTAATCCTATCTGGGCAATGCTCAGTCCTGCTTTACAGGAAACATTCTGCAAAGGGCAACTTGCAGCCCTGCACAAAGAGACCTCCGCACACTGCAGCCCTGCACAAAGAGACCTCCGCACACTGCAGCCCTGCACAAAGAGACCTCCGCACACTGCAGCCCTGCACAAAGAGACCTCCGCAAACTGCAGCCCTGCACAAAGAGACCTCTGCAAACTGCAAACAACATGCACTTTCTGTCCATCAACAGTGAGTCTGGCTGCAACAAGGGGGTTAAAATAAAGTGTAATCCTATCTGGGCAATGCTCAGTCCTGTTTTACAGGAAACATTCTGCAAAGGGCAACTTGCAGCCCTGCACAAAGAGACCTCCGCACACTGCAGCCCTGCACAAAGAGACCTCCGCACACTGCAGCCCTGCACAAAGAGACCTCCGCACACTGCAGCCCTGCACAAAGAGACCTCCGCAAACTGCAGCCCTGCACAAAGAGACCTCCGCAAACTGCAAACAACATGCACTTTCTGTCCATCAACAGTGAGTCTGGCTGCAACAAGGGGGTTAAAATAAAGTGTAATCCTATCTGGGCAATGCTCAGTCCTGTTTTACAGGAAACATTCTGCAAAGGGCAACTTGCAGCCCTGCACAAAGACTTCAGCAACTGCAAACTGCAAAAAAAAAGCATGCACTTTTAATGCAATGGCTGCTCTCTAGCACTGCATGCATGAAGTTATTGATTTAGAGCATGCACACTGCAAAACTGCTGCATTATAAATGCATTGCCCCAGCACAGAGGGCTGCAAGCTGAGCATGCAGTGAGCCATGCAGGAGATGCATGCATTAAATAAAGTGTTACTGACAGACTCTGCATGGGAGCCCTGCCTTGCATTAACTGCAGAGGAGGAAGCAAACAGGAAATGTGAGTGCAGTGGGCAGGCAGGCAGGCTGTGTGTGTGTGTGTGTGCATGCATGGCTGCCTGTGTGCATGCATGGCTGCCTGTGTGCATGCATGGCTGGCTGTGTGCATGGCCGGTAGGTTGCAGGACTTACCTCCCCTGGACTGAGACATTGTCCCCTCTGCTTTGGGTGGGGGAGGTGCACACAGACTCTGCCTCCCCTGCTGGGGCTCTCTGAGAACAAGCTGCAAAGTGCTGCTCCCAGGCTGCTTGCCAATAAAGCTGGGTGAAGGCCGCTCTGGCTGGCCGCTGCCGCTCTCTCCCTCTGCTCCCGGGCTCTGCACCTACATGATGGGCCACAGCTCCAAACTTGGATCAGCCGAGCTCACTGCGCATGCGCTCCGTGCGGCCGCCGCGGAGGCTGCCGGGAAGTGTAGTTACTGAGCGCGGCGCACCTACAGACAGAGCGAGGCAGAGCGCGAGCTGCTTACCGCCCTGGGCGGGGCGCCGGCTGGAGCATCACGGGAAATGTAGTTCAAAGTGTGATGTGTGGGGGCCCACAGGGTTATTCACTAAAGGGAGAGTTCAAAGCGAATCCCAGGGTTAGGATACAAAGAGACTCCTTGGGAAATTCTCTAAATCTGATTTATTTATTATTAGTTAGGGTCATTTAACCTTAAAGGGACAGTCCACTAAAATAATAACAATGGAAAAAACTTTATTTAAAGGGACAGTCCACTAAAATAACAATGGAAAAAACTTTATTTAAAGGGACAGTCCACTAAAATAACAACAATGGAAAAAACTTTATTTAAAGGGACAGTCCACTGAAATAACAAAAATAAAAAAACGTTATTTAAAGGGACAGTCCACTGAAATAACAATAAAAAAAACCTTTATTTAAAGGGACAGTCCACTGAAATAACAATGAAAAAAACCTTTATTTAAAGGGACAGTCCACTAAAATAACAATAAAAAATGTTATTTAAAGGGACAGTCCACTAAAATAACAATGAAAAAAACGTTATTTAAAGGGACAGTCCACTAAAATAACAATAAAAAAATGTTATTTAAAGGGACAGTCCACTGAAATAACAATGAAAAAACTTTATTTAAAGGGACAGTCCACTAAAATAATAACAATGGAAAAAACTTTATTTAAAGGGACAGTCCACTAAAATAACAACAATGAAAAAAACTTTATTTAAAGGGACAGTCCACTGAAATAACAATGAAAAAAACCTTTATTTAAAGGGACAGTCCACTAAAATAACAATAAAAAATGTTATTTAAAGGGACAGTCCACTAAAATAACAATAAAAAATTTTTATTTAAAGGGACAGTCCACTGAAATAACAATGAAAAAAACTTTATTTAAAGGGACAGTCCACTAAAATAACAATGAAAAAACTTTATTTAAAGGGACAGTCCACTAAAATAACAATGAAAAAACTATTTAAAGGGACAGTCCACTAAAATAACAATGAAAAAATTTTATTTAAAGGGACAGTCCACTGAAATAACAATGAAAAAAACTTTATTTAAAGGGACAGTCCACTAAAATAACAATGAAAAAACTTTATTTAAAGGGACAGTCCACTAAAATAACAATGAAAAAACTATTTAAAGGGACAGTCCACTAAAATAACAATAAAAAAAACTTTATTTAAAGGGAGGGGAAGTCCACTAAAATAACAATGAAAAAAACGTTATTTAAAGGGACAGTCCACTAAAATAACAATGAAAAAAACGTTATTTAAAGGGACAGTCCACTAAAATAACAATGTAAAAAACGTTATTTAAAGGGACAGTCCACTAAAATAACAATGAAAAAAGTTATTTAAAGGGACAGTCCACTAAAATAACAATAAAAAAATGTTATTTAAAGGGACAGTCCACTGAAATAACAATGAAAAAAACTTTATTTAAAGGGACAGTCCACTAAAATAACAATGAAAAAACCTTTATTTAAAGTGACAGTCCACTAAAATAACAATGAAAAAAACTTTATTTAAAGGGACAGTCCACTAAAATAACAATGAAAAAAACTATTTAAAGGGACAGTCCACTAAAATAACAATAAAAAAACTATTTAAAGGGACAGTCCACTAAAATAACAAAAAAACTTTAT
Source organism: Pelobates cultripes (assembly GCA_933207985.1). Taxonomy (NCBI): domain Eukaryota; kingdom Metazoa; phylum Chordata; class Amphibia; order Anura; family Pelobatidae; genus Pelobates; species Pelobates cultripes. The sequence continues at coordinate 3,120,712 of OW240916.1, forward strand.
TTAAAGGGAGGGGCAGTCCACTAAAATAACAATGAAAAAAACTTTATTTAAAGGGACAGTCCACTAAAATAACAATGAAAAAAAACGTTATTTAAAGGGACAGTCCACTAAAATAACAATGGAAAAAAAGTTATTTAAAGGGACAGTCCACTGAAATAACAATGAAAAAAACGTTATTTAAAGGGACAGTCCACTAAAATAACAATGAAAAAAACTTTATTTAAAGGGACAGTCCACTAAAATAACAATGAAAAAAACTTTATTTAAAGGGACAGTCCACTAAAATAACAATGGAAAAAACTTTATTTAAAGGCACAGTCCACTAAAATAACAATGAAAAAAACTTTATTTAAAGGGACAGTCCACTGAAATAACAATGAAAAAACTATTTAAAGGGACAGTCCACTAAAATAACAATAAAAAAACCTTTATTTAAAGGGACAGTCCACTGAAGTAACAATGAAAAAAACCTTTATTTAAAGGGACAGTCCACTAAAATAACAATAAAAAAAGTTATTTAAAGGGACAGTCCACTAAAATAACAATGAAAAAAACTTTATTTAAAGGGACAGTCCACTAAAATAACAATGGAAAAAACTTTATTTAAAGGGACAGTCCACTAAAATAACAATGAAAAAAACTTTATTTAAAGGGACAGTCCACTAAAATAACAATGAAAAAAACTTTTATTTAAAGTGACAGTCCACTAAAATAACAATGAAAAAAACTATTTAAAGGGACAGTCCACTAAAATAACAATAAAAAAACTTTATTTAAAGGGAGGGACAGTCCACTAAAATAACAATGAAAAAAACTTTCTTTAAAGGGACAGTCCACTAAAATAACAATGAAAAAAAAGTTATTTAAAGGGACAGTCCACTAAAATAACAATGAAAAAAAAAACTTTACTTAAAGGGACAGTCCACTAAAATAACAATGAAAAAAACTTTATTTAAAGGGACAGTCCACTAAAATAACAATGAAAAAAACTTTATTTAAAGGGACAGTCCACTAAAATAACAATGAAAAAAACTATTTAAAGGGACAGTCCACTAAAATAACATGGGAGAAGGCAGGGGAAGTCTATCGACATTTCCAGAAGGTGAGGGAACCATGGTTGGGACGGCCATAGGGGAGTCACGATGACCAACGTGTCCTTTTGGCGCCATAGATGTAGAAATCAACAGGGAATCATTTCAAACAGAGGGAATGCGTAATTCGTCTCCGTGGCCCAATCCTGAAGGAAGGCATTCGTTGCGAGAGCCGAGGGATCCGGTCTCCAACTGTAGAATCGAGGGAGTTGAGCGTTCAACCAGGAGGCAAAGAAGTTTACTCCCAGAGGTCCCCAGGTATTTGTTATGTTCTTGAATGACAAAGGGTCCAGGCGCCAGTCGCTGAAGTCTCTGAGGTGTCTGGAGTACCAATCCGGAGTGGTGTTGGAAAGTCCGGGAATATATTCCGCTATCACGGAGATATTGTGCATAAGGCAGAATTGCCAGAAGTCGCGTGAGAGGCTGCGTACTGCAAAGGACCTGGCTAAAAGCTCTAATCAGTTGATATGCAGTGTCATTTCGAGCTCCAACCCTCTGCCTCCCGTGGATGTATCTGCACAACGTGCACCCCAGTCGTGTAAGCTCGCATCTGATTCTATGATCAGATCTGGGGTTGTTCCGAAGATAGCGCGTCCATTCCATGCCTCCATGTGGAGGAGCCACCAGCGAAGTTCGTCTTTCGCTTCTTCGTCTAGCTTTACCATATCCCCGTATGATGCTTCGCCTCTGAGGTGAGAGGCTTGAAGTCGTTGTAGAGCTCAGTAAAAGAGTGGGCCTGGGAATATGGCCTGGATGGAAGCCGCCAGGAGTTTGAGAGAGAATTGGGGAACGGCCAATGTGTGTCTGATTTCTTTTTTGATGTTCAGCAATTTTGACACTGGTAGGTGTAGTGTTTGTGAAGTGGAGTGGAGTTGATGAAGAGTCCTAAGAATTCAATGGTCTGAGCCGGTGTCAGGATAGATTTTTCCCAGTTTATAAGGAAACCTAGGTTTTGCAACAGCGTAAGAGTCCATGTGAGATGTGTGTGGAGAAGGTCGGTAGACTGGGCTAGAAGGAGGATATCGTCTAGATCAGTGTGATTCCCAACCCAGTCCTCAAGGCACACCTACCAGTCCAGGATTTAGGGATTACCCAGTTGTGTCTAAGGTGTTTTTTTTCTTCTTTGTAAAAACACCTTAGACACAACTGGGTAATCCCTAAATCCTGGACTGGTAGGTGTGCCTTGAGGACTGGGTTGGGAAACATTGGTCTAGATAGATGATAAGCCGAACACCTCGACTTTGAAGCAGAGCAATCACGGGTTTCATAACTTTTGTGAAACACCATGGGACTGATGACAGACCAAACGGGAGGCATGTGAGCCTCCATTTCCTTCCTTTCCACGTAAATTGGAGAAAATCTTGGCATTTGTCCGATATAAGTATCATGTGGTACGCGTCCTGTGAGTCTAACTTGGCCATCCAATCTTTGGGTTGTAGAAGGTCACGCAGGCAATGTATGCCTTTCATTTTGAAAGTCGGACTGACCCTCTAAATCGTCCTTGTCGGACTCATCCATTTCCTCCTCAATGTCGCTGAGTTCTGTCTCAGACGAGTCTAGTTGGGCTCTCGCCTGCTTCCATAATTTAGACGATTTTGCCCGGCTAGTGGCTCTTTTGCGCGGTGGTGGTTGCGTGCCATCTGAGACAGAAGTGAGACTGTCACTCAAAGCAGTTTTGGAGGGATGTTTGGTCTTAGCCGTAGCTTTGCGACCTTGGGGGACCGTTGTTACACTAGATGCAGTTGACGTGCCAGTCTGTTGCGCAGATTGATGGGTCTGCAAGATAGCCTGTGTAATACTGTGCGACAGAGACATTGACACAGCGTCCATAGTGGAGACTATAGCCTGTGATATGGATCGTGAAACCGAGGCGTCGAATAGCGGCTGTATGTCCGCAGTAGCGAATAAATCATGGGACAGTCCCTTCCCCCAGGTTACCCTGGGAAATCTGAGGCATCACTTGCGACCAGGGCCGGATTAACATAGGGGCTGATGGAGCTGCAGCTCCAGGCCCAGGCCCATGGAATAGGCCCATTGATTTAAAAAAAAAAAAATTTTTTTTTTTTTTTTTACATTTTTTTTTTCACACAGCTCAGGGAAGTAAGGGATGGGGGGAAAGGCTGCAAGGAGACATGGGGACACTGAGACACTAAGGGACATTGGGAGACATTATGACACAGACACATATCTCCCAGCCAGTGTCCCTGGTGTCTCAGTGCCCCCAGTCTGCCAGTGGCTCACTGTCTCCTAGTGCCTCCATGTCTCTCAGTGCCTCAAGTGTCACAATGTCCCCATGTCTCCAAGCTAGTGTCCCTAGTGTCTGTGGCCCTGGTGTCTCAGTGTCCCCATGTCTCCCAGTCCCCCCATGTTTCAATGTCCCCCAGCCAGTGTCTCTAGTGTCTGTGTCCCTGGTGTCTGTGTCCCCATGTCTTCAAGTGTCCCCTATTTTCCCATTGTCCCCATGTGTCCCAGCCAGAGTCCCCTAGTCTCCCATTGTCACGGGTGTCTCCGTGTCCTTAGGTCTCCCCAGGTCTTCCCCTCTTTCTAGTGTCCTAGTGACATGGGGACCCTGGGATACATGGGGACACGGGGCATTGAGACACTGTGATACATAGGATGACTGGGTGACATGGGGACATGACACTAGGGGACACTGGGAGACATGTGGCACTGAGACACTGATACATAGGAACACTGAGACCTGGAGTAATCGACACATGGGGGCACTGAGTCATGAGGGCACTGGGAGGAATCCATCTATACAGCAGAATCAAACTAAGTCGTTTTTTGGTGATTTTACAGCATTTTCTCTTATGTCACTCCTTGTGATTTACATAATGTGATGTCACCCATACATATTTAATTATGCAAATTAGTAAGGCCGGTATGTTTTTCCAAGAAAGGTGGCAACCCTAACTACTTTTCACATACTCTTACTTAAGTATGGAAACTTAAGAGGGATGTATTGGAACAAAACTTGTGTGGACTGGCTGACAATGAATATAGTTAAAGGGACACTATAGTCACCAGAACAACTACAGCTTATTGAATTTGTTCTGGTGAGTAGAATCATTACCTTCAGGCTTTTGCTGTAAACACTGTCTTTTCAGAGAAAATGCAGTGTTTACATTACAGCCTAGTGATAACTTCACTGGCCACTCCTCAGATGACTGTTAGAGATCCTTCCTGGGTCATGGCTGCCTAAAATGCATCCAAACATTCAGTATCTCCTCCCTCTGCATGCAGACACTGAACTTTCCTCATAGAGATTCATTAATTCAATTCATCTCTATGAGGAGATGCTGATTGGCCAGGGCTGTGTTTGAATCATGCTGGCTCTGACCCTGATCTGCCTCTTTGTCAGTGTCAGCCAGTCCTATAGGGAAGCACTGTGATTGGATTAGGCCACCACTTCTAATGATGTCAGCAGACTGCTTGTTTTTATGAGTCTAAAAGCATGCAGAATTACAGCTTCAGGCTTGAATATAGTAAGATTTTGCTATATTTATGGAGGCATGAGGGGCCCAGGGGGGCTAGATGGTGGTGTTAACACTATAGGGTCATGAATTCATGTTTGTGTTCCTGACCCTATAGTGATCCTTTAAGGTAATGATGACTTTGATCTCTCTAACACTGTGGCATGTTCCCTTTCTTCTGCACTCACTACATACAGCTTTTCTCTGTCCCAGACTATATACCAGGAGCTTCTGCCTGCTACTAAGAAGGTAAGGAGACAAGTGGACCAGTGAGTGCTAGGGGACAGTCCTTAGAAAGCGTTGAGTGAGCGCATCATTAGATGCATTTATGCCAAGCTCAGGGTGCTGTCTGCATACTATGCCCTTAGTTGGCCAGCTGCATGATTGGCAGGCAGCCTGACATGCATTCATGCCAGGCTGGCCTTCTAATTCTTTGGGCAGACATGTCCTCTTTTTGGGCATGTTCGCCCCTTTTGGCAGGTTATGTGATTTGTGTCAATGGCACATCCTTTTACCTTCCTGCTTGACTGGACACTGCTGTTAGGGGTTATGGATTTACTTGAAAGATGAAAACATAAATTAGAGGGAGATTAGCATAGGGTATGTGTTTTCTTATAGCTGCTGTTTTCTTTCTCTCCAGCACCATCTCCATCAGATACATGACGCTTGGGAGTGTTTTACTGTTTTTGGTCGATATGATTCTGTAATTAGGCCCAGCATAATTGTCAGCACCAGGCCCACTGGGCTCTTAATCTGGCCCTGCTTGCGACCCAGAAGCCAAAGTTTGGTCCTTGTCAGACTGCATAGTGGGTGGAACTATAGTAACCTGTAATATAGTAGAGTATGCCTAGCTATAGGGTTTAGTAACCCAGAATAGGGAAAAAATATCCTGCAAATCACTTACAGTTATATAGAAGCACAGAGAGAGATAGAGAGTCGTCCGTTCGTCAAAACACTAAACCCCAACAAGGGAAAAAAGGATGGAGCAAGCTTATCTGAGAAAAACGCGCAAAATTTTGTCAAACGGCAAAATTCAGGCGAACAGCCCGTTCGCATGAAAAGCAATATAAATGCTGATAAAACTCACGAATGGCAAAAAGGTGCGAATGGCAAAGAGACAAACTGTGCGAATTAATGCACAGTTCGTCTAAAAAAACAACGCGAACGGTAAAATGTATGCGAACACGCGCCATAGACATAGTGAAATTGGTGAATGATAGGAAACTGCCGAATGGCAGACTTGACAAATAGCACTATTGCTCAAATCTAGGAGCAGGTAGACCGTTATATCAGTTGAAAAAGGGCACGAAATTGCTGCGAGGCAAGTAAATGCAAATAAAACGTTAGAAGGGTAAAATTCATAAATGAATAAATTCTCCTCCCGGTGCCCCATAAAGAAATATAGGGAACCGGGAGGGAGTCTAACCAAAGCAAAATTACAGAATATAAAAGCAGTTTATATGCAGTAACTTATAAAGCAAGTCAAGAGTTAAAGCAATGTCCCCAGCGCCACTTAGCCGCGATTCTCTGGAACTATTTTCGGCATTAAGACTTTGCGGTTCCCGGACGGTCCCCAGCAGCACTTAGCCGCGATTCTATGGAACTATTTTCGGCATTAAGACTTTGCGGTTCCCGGACAGTCCCCAGTGGCACTTAGCCGCGATTCTATGGAACTATTTTCGGCATAGGACCATGCGTGCGGTTGGTCAAATGATGACTTTCAGGAAAATCCTGAACCCCTGAACTGATCTGGGTGATTTTTGGATATGTTGGTCACCCAGATCGGGGTATCACGGCGTGTAACTTTTAAGGGGCTTTATGTATTTTTAAGGTACTTTTGGGAAATGTGTGGGTTTTGTGCCTGGAGATAATTGAGTTTAATACTTTGTGCCTGGAGATAATTGAGTTTAATAGTGCTTGACTCAATTATCTCCCAGGCACAGGGAAGGGATTGACCTATTTTGTATGGGATTGTCCTGGACCTGAGTGCCAAAGTAATCGTGTGTATGTTTTTACTGTGGTCTACTCTCAAGTCCAGGGGGGAGTGCCCCTTGCATGAGAGCCTTCATATAAGGCCAGTTGTGGCTGCCAATAAACGTATTCCGGCTCGTACTCCCAGAACTATGTGTCGTCTGGTTACTGGGAGGGGAAAGGGCTACTCTTTAATCACTGTTCCAGAGCCCCCAGGACTGAGTGTCGTCTAGTGCCTGGGGGTGTCTAGAGTGAATTCCCCATTGGGCTCCAGGAGGGAGTGGTTCCAGGACCCCAGTCAAACCACGGCGACTGTGGACAAGAGCATTTGTCCCCTGTTAGAGCTAGGAAGCGGAAGGGAGCTCAGTTACAGCAATTTTGCTGTTAAACCATTTAAGAAGGTAAGAGGTCAGAGTGCCTCCAGGGTCTCCTGGCATCATAATAACTTAATTTAGATGAAGTTGTTTTGGTGCCTGGAGTGTCCATTTAATTCTGCATTTTATCTACAAACAGCTTACAAAAACTGCAGATATCTTGTCTGCTGCTTTTGCATTCCTCCCCTTCTAACCCTACCCAGACTTTCATTGGCTATCCAATCACAGACTTCCCAATGCAGCTCAATGAGAAGTCTTTGCAAACCAGGTGCTCTGGGCAATTGCTGCCATTTGAGTTTATCTCCACTGAGCTAAACAAACCAGGAAGTAACAGGACCAGGTGTTTGATTGACAGCCAGGGGGGAGTAACAAGGAAGGATGTAACACGCATTTATAAATTAAAATGCCAATTTCTATTGTAATTTGAATAAAAATGTGCACACACTCTTAATAAATAAAGCACTTCAGCAAGCTGAAGAGCTTTAGGGGTCTCAAGTGTCATTTTAAATTTGAAATTCACTTAAAATTCTCACTAGTTCGTAAAAATCCAATGTATGATTTATAATGATTTAATATTTAGGTTATTTCCTATTATTTAATATTAAGTGATATTCAGCCTATAATAGTATTTATAATGATATAATAATCAGTTTGTTTCCTATTATTTAATATTAAGTGATATCCAGTGTATAATAGTATTTATAATGATTTAATAATCAGTTTATTTCCTATTATTTAATATTAAGTTATATCCAGCGTATAATAGAATTTATAATGATATAATAATCAGTTTATTTCCTATTATTTAATATTAAGTGATATCCAGCGTATAATAGTATTTATAATGATTTAATAATCAGTTTATTTCCTATTATTTAATATTAAGTGATATCCAGCGTATAATAGTATTAATAATGATTTAATAATCAGTTTATTTCCTATTATTTAATATTAAGTGATATCCAGCGTATAATAGTATTTATAATGATTTAATAATCAGTTTATTTCCTATAATTTAATATTAAGTAATATTCAGCGTATAATAGTATTTATAATGAGAGGGCTACAGGTAGAGGTACAATGTTGCAATATAATACTCTTACTATGTTCAGCCGGCATTGAAGGCAGGGAATTCCACTTCACATCTGCAGGGTTACAATTCTCATGACACTCAGCCATCCCATAAGCTTGATTGGCCATCATGAAAATTGTATTTCACAAACAAGTTGTAGTTTAATAATTTAATATAATCTACAATAGCTGTTCACAAACCATTTCAGAGCATGGCCTTGAAAAACATTTGTAAACAGCAATTCCCACTAAGCTCAGACAGACGATAGTCTTGTCTGAGCATCATGTAAATGGTGGGGGACGTCACTCCTAAGTACTTGGAGCAGGACGGGGTAAAGCGAACCTTGAGGCCGTTCTTGGATTACTAAGACCCAATGTAGTCCAGGGGCCACGTGATGAAACTATTCACACTGCGAGATCTCTCTGAGGACGGGAGTTCTGCATTTAGGGCAAAGTTCTAAAAGTGGGGCAATCACCATGGAAACCAAGGAATGCTCCTGTTAATTGCTCCATAACTTAAAGAGTTTCTATGGAAACCATCGAAATGATCCGCCATGTTTTCCTGGACATCCACCATTTCTTAATGTTCAAGGTAAAACGTGTAATGTGCTGTAAATGTAGAAAACACAAGAATTCATTGTCAGTTAATCTCTTCCCTCCTGCAGCTCCTGATATATGTCCACAGAAACATGGTGGATCTGGCAACCCTTTGTCCAATCAGACGGCAGATTGTGGGGTTGCGCAGTATGATGTGTTTTAGAGAAATAAAAAATAGCCGCACAGCTGAGAGAACCCGTCTGCAACTACAGGCCAACGCTACTCTTCCCAACCCAGAGCCTGTCATTCCCGACCTAGGGATCCCAGTTTAGTAAATCTCTGGAACCACAAGCTCAAGCTGGACGAAAATGACAACAACAGTGGAGGCTCCAAGAGCTCCGCATTTACTGTGTATGAGCTGGTTGCGCAGTGTCATGGCTGCCAACATTTTTTACAAATCGCTGTGGTTTTTAGACAGTCTCAGAGCTGAGAGAATACGCAGCTTCTGGTCTTCCCTTAGAGGGAGCGTTCAATTTAAATAGACGTAGAAATAATAGTTTTATAATTCGGCCAGCTCTAACCTCACAGCAAGACACGGAGGCCAATTAGAAGAGGAAAAGCAGGTTCCATTTAATTATTTAACTTGCTTTCTTCCAGCCTTATTAAAATCGTCCGCAATAATACTACAGGAAACGTCCATCTTGCCTCTCCAAGTCTTCCTCTGTGCAAGTGGCAAGGCTTCGTACAATCTGGCTATCTGATTAGATGTGAGCGTAACGACAGATTTATTTAGCACAAGTTGCGTTGATCCTTTGTCCTTATTTGCCCCCGTAATGCAGCTGGTGGGATCTTTCTTAAATTTCTTCCTCCCTGCCCTTGTTGTCAAACCCCATCCGATTCTGAACTCTCTATAATAACTGATCTCTTAAAACGTGCTGAGATGTCGCGGTCAGAGAATATGTGTATAGTCCCCGTCAGAGGCTGCTTTGGCTATTACTAGACTGCAGTAGGTTTCATTTTAATGGATAGTTCAGTATTTGTGTAAATAAAACGTCTTTATTTCTGAACATGGGCTATCAAATCATAAATCGTCTACACTAAATACACAAACAGGATTTGTCCTCGCGTTACAGTTACAATAACCAGCATAGTGTGTAGTGATAGGAGACATTACTGGTGACAAATTCTCGGGATCAATTCATAAATACACATTGTACAGCGCTACAGAATCTGATGGCGCTATATAAATAATAAAATAATAATAATAATAAAAAAATTAGAGTGGCGTTTTCTGTGGCCAGTGTGATAGGATATCCTGAGTTTCATACATAGTTACTTAGCTACATAGTTACATAGCTGAATAGAGACTTGCGTCCATCAAGTTCAGCCTTCCTCACATATGTTTTTTGCTGTTGATCCACAAGAAGGCAAAAACCCAGTTTGAAGCATTTTCCAATTTTGCAACAAACTAGGAAAAAAATTCCTTCTTGACCCCAGAATGGCAGTCAGATTTATCCTTGGATTAAGCAGTTATTACCCTGAATTGAAAGATTATAACCGTGAATATTCTGTTTTTGCAAGTATGGATCTAGTAACTGTTTGAACATCTGTATGGACTCTGATAAAACCACTTCTTCAGGCAGAGAATTCCACATCCTGATTGTTCTTACAGTAAAAAAAAACCTTTCCTTTGCCTTAGACGAAATCTTCTTTCTTCCAGTCTAAACGCATGGCCTCGTGTCCTATGTAAAGTCCGGTTTGTGAATAGATTTCCACACAATGGTTTGTATTGGCGCAGAATATATTTGTATAATGTTATCATATCCCTTCTCAGGCGACGTGTTTCTAAACTAAATAGGTTTAAATTTGTTAACCTTTCTTCCTAGCCAATATGTTCCATTCCTTTTATTAGTTTTGTAGCTCGTCTCTGCCATTTTTCTAGTGCCATGATATCCTTCTTTAGAACAGGTGCCCAAAATTGCACAGCATATTCAAGGTGTGGTCTTACCAGCGATTTATAAAGAGGCAAAATGATATTCTCATCCCGAGAATTTATACTCCTATTTATACATGACAAAACCTTACTGGCCTTAGCCACTGCTGATTGACATTGCACATTGTTGCATAGTTTGTTGTCTATAACAATTCCCAAGTCCTTTTCGTGTGTTGTTATCCCTAATTTGCTTCCATTAAGGGTATACGTTGCTTGTGCATTCTTTACACTGAAGTGCATAACTTTGCATTTTTCAACATTAAATTTCATCTGCCATTTGAGTGCCCAGTCCCCCAGTCTATCTAAATCCCTCTGCAGCAAAGTAATATCTTGCTCACATTGTATTATTTTACAGAGTTTTGTGCCATCTGCAAACACTGAAACATGACTTTCAATGCTGTCTTCAAGATTATTTATAAATATGTTAAATAGAAGGGGTTCCAGAACAGAACCCTGAGGGACACCACTTGCCACTTCTGTCCAGCTTGAAAATTTACCATTAATGACAACTCTTTGTACTCTGTTTTTAAGCCAATGTTCTACCCAAGAACAAGCATTTTCATCTAGACCGATTTCCTTGAGTTTGAACACTAATCTATTGTGTGGAACTGTATCAAATGCCTTGGCAAAATCCAAATAGATCACATTCACTGCAACACCCTGATCTATACTTATACTACGAGACATTCTTTTAGAACGCAATCAAGTTAGTTTGACATGACCTGTGCTTCATAAAACCGTGCTGATTTTTGCTGATAACCATGTTCTTCTCAAGGAATTGCGGAATATTATCCCTTAATAGCCCTTCAAATATGTTTCCAGGCACAGAAATTAAGCTCACAGGTCTGTAATTTCCAGGAAAGGATTTTGAACCCTTATTGAATATAACCTCCCAGCAAGACACGGAAGTCAGATGTTTCGTGGGTAGCTTTCTTACACCCGTGGCAGGTGGTTGACCATGAAGAGTTTTAGTGGACAGTTAGATTACGGTTGGCTGTGGTTCCATTTGTATTATTTTTTGTTACACCAGTTTTAGCCAGTTTAACAAACAATGACTCTCTCCTGACACACCGGTCCAGTGATGTCACAGTTATTGATAGATGTATCCAGTGATGTCACGATGAGAGATATATAATACAGTCCAGTAATGTCACAGTTATGGATAGATGTGTCCATTGATGTCACGGTGAGAGATATATAATGCAGTCCAGTGATGTCACAGTTAGAGATAGATATATCTAGTGATGTCACGGTGAGAGATATATAATACAGTCCAGTGATGTCACAGTTAGGGATAGATGTATCCAGTGATGTCACGATGAGAGATATATAATACAGTCCAGTGATGTCACAGTTATTGATAGATGTATCCAGTGATGTCACGATGAGAGATATATAATACAGTCCAGTGATGTCACAGTTAGGGATAGATGTATCCAGTGATGTCACGATGAGAGATATATAATACAGTCCAGTAATGTCACAGTTATTGATAGATGTATCCAGTGATGTCACGGTGAGAGATATATAATGCAGTCCAGTGATGTCACAGTTATGGATAGATGTATCCAGTGATGTCACGGTGAGAGATATATAATACAGTCCAGTGATGTCACAGTTAGAGATAGATGTATCCAGTGATGTCACAGTGAGAGATATATAATACAGTCCAGTGATGTCACAGTTATGGATAGATGTATCCAATGATGTCACGGTGAGAGATATATAATACAGTCCAGTGATGTCACAGTTAGAGATAGATGTGTCCATTGATGTCACGGTGAGAGATATATAATGCAGTCCAGTGATGTCACAGTTATTGATAGATGTATCCAGTGATGTCACGGTGAGAGATATATAATGCAGTCCAGTGATGTCACAGTTATGGATAGATGTATCCAGTGATGTCACGGTGAGAGATATATAATACAGTCCAGTGATGTCACAGTTATTGATAGATGTATCCAGTGATGTCACGGTGAGAGATATATAATATAGTCCAGTGATGTCACAGTTATTGATAGATGTATCCAGTGATGTCACGATGAGAGATATATAATACAGTCCAGTGATGTCACAGTTAGAGATAGATGTATCCAGTGATGTCACGATGAGAGATATATAATACAGTCCAGTGATGTCACAGTTATTGATAGATATATCCAGTGATGTCACGGTGAGAGATATATAATACAGTCCAGTGATGTCACAGTTAGAGATAGATGTATCCAGTGATGTCACGGTGAGAGATATATAATACAGTCCAGTGATGTCACAGTTATGATAGATGTATCCAGTGATGTCACGGTGAGAGATATATAATACAGTCCAGTGATGTCACAGTTAGGGATAGATGTATCCAGTGATGTCACGGTGAGAGATATATAATACAGTCCAGTGATGTCACAGTTATGGATAGATGTATCCAGTGATGTCACGGTGAGAGATATATAATACAGTCCAGTGATGTCACAGTTATGGATAGATGTATCCAGTGATGTCACGGTGAGAGATATATAATACAGTCCAGTGATGTCACAGTTATGGATAGATCTATCCAGTGATGTCACGGTGAGAGATATATAATACAGTCCAGTGATGTCACAGTTATGGATAGATGTATCCAGTGATGTCACGGTGAGAGATCTATAATACAGTCCAGTGATGTCACAGTTATGGATAGATGTATCCAGTGATGTCACGGTGAGAGATAGATAATACAGTCCAGTGATGTCACAGTTATGGATAGATGTATCCAGTGATGTCACGGTGAGAGATATATAATACAGTCCAGTGATGTCACTGTTAGAGATATTGACAGACTTAATTGGTGTATCCAGAGATGTCATAGTGAAGGTTATTATATTGTAAATGAGGATTTATAACACAAAGCACAATTTAATTGAACAATAACCATAAATATAGTTATTATAGAATAGTTATGCTTAAAAATAATTGAAAATAATTAAGCTGGCTAGTGAGTTTTACAAATACAGGTCTCCCATCTGGCCCGATTATGGCAGCACAGTCCTTATTTTAGGCACCTGTTCTACGGTCCCTTTTATCTGGGGGTGCCGTGGAAATGTCCTCATGCAGCACAGCGTGAGCACATCATCACCAGGACCATGCAGATAACACTTCAGCAGCGCTCTCTGCATGGCCTGCTGTGTGTGACACAATCTCTGGAGGCTGTAAGTCAGCTCAGAGTGCAATTACCAGACTGGCACACCCCTTAACTGGGTAAGAGCAGGTCCACCCCTTCCAGGCTGGCTCTCCCATTACAGGCATAACTACTGATGCAAGTTGTGTCACTGGCACCTTTGCAGAGGTCATCTTTACACCTTCGGGGACCCTAAATGGGCCGACCAGCTCTCTTCCCATATTCCGGCCCAAAGCATGATTCCACCACCGCCTTGGAACGGGGTGGCCGTCCACCAACCATCCACTACTCCATCCATCTGGACCATCCAGGGTTGCACGGTACTCATCAGTGAACAGGACTGTTTGAAAATTAGTCTTCATGTATTTTTCTGCCCAATGCTGCCGTTTCTGCTTGTGAGCATTGGTTAGTGGTGGCCGAAAAGAAGGTTTATGCATAGACTCTACACCTTGGACTCTACACCTTGATGTCCGTGGGACTCCAGAGGCACTAGCAGCTTCAAATATCTGTTTGCTGCTATGTAATGGTATTTTAGCAGCTGCTCTCTTGATCCGATGCATGAATCTGGCAGAAATCTTACTCAATGTGCCTTTATCTGCACGAACCCGTCTGTGCTCTGAATCAGTCACAAAACTCTTAGTAGGGCGATGATCACGCTTAAGTTTTCGTGAAATATCTAATGTTTTCATACCTCGTCCAAGGCATTGAACTATTTCACTCTTTTCGGCAGCAGAGAGATCCTTTTTCTTCCCCATATTGCATGAAAATGGTGCTATGCTTAATAATGTGGAACACCCTCCTTTAGTAGTTTTTCCTTAAATTGGGCTCACCTGGTAATCTAATTATCACAGGTGTCCGAGATTGTTTTCAGTGATCAAAAGAGCCCTGAGACACAATGCCATCCATGAGTTAAACTGAAAAACAAAATATTTAATCTTTGTGACACTTACATAGAATTTGCATAATAATTCGGAACAGGGTGTAGACATAAATAACATACGTATATACAAATATAGATTGTATTTACAGCTCCTCCTTCCTCTGTCGGTCACTTGTCACTTAATCTGTGAATAAAAGCGACATTTAGTGTCGGTCATGTAGCCATCAATCACCTCCGTGGAAAACTAAATCACAAACGACCTGTTTATCGACAACCAATTCCGTTTATTTCGTGATTCGGTAATATACCGACTTGAAGAATTCAGACAAACTGACGATTGGCCAACGTTCTGAAGAATCACAGTTAGTTTGAAACAGAGTTCACTATTCTTATCACATACATAAAATGATTTACAAAAATAAGACCAGGAATTCATCTTCCTTGTAATCAATTGATATTTGGAATACATTGTGTTTTCCTATTTATTCCTACAGCCTAAAAGCAACTGTAGACATGTTCTGCGAGCACGTAATCTGCCTGAAAACTGCTAAGATATCTTTAATCCTCTTACCACCTACAAAGCTGGCATGGCTGGCCTGGGCACCGCCATCAAACGGGCAAAGTATTAAAGGGGAACCATCACTTAGTATTTAATTTTGTACTGTTTGTGAGATATGAACAATAAAATGAAGGACCATGAAGAGCCTTTGATGCTTAGTTGTGTAACTACTAATACTACATTATTACGTAGTAATACTATAAAGTGGTGTTATAAACCATGAGAGAGAGGCTGGCTCTACCACAATTATCAAAAACACTATTTCAGGTACAAACACTCAGTGCGCACACCAACTAAGCACAAACTAAAGGTAACATTGCATATCACTGCCTAAAAATTAAATGGCAGAAAAAAAGAATTAAAAAAGAACAATTAAAAAAAACAAAAAACAACACTTGTAAATGACAATAAATGTGGTGCAGAGAGAACAATAATGGCAAAAGTAGAATTGACATTAATGGAGCAAAATCAAGTAAAAGTTACAAAAACCACTGACTTTATCAATCTTGCAGAAAATATTGCAAAAAAAGAAGTAAAAAAAAAAAAACGTTCCTAAATCTGGCAGTATTTCTGTCTGTGATTTGCATGTGTGCCTTTACTGTGCCAGGACAGAACTGGATGGTGATACCGAGAATGTCAGTTACAGTTACTGGGGATTTCAGTTTTATTCCAGTGATGTGATTTCCACCGGAGGGACAGTACCCCTTTCACGTCTCTACCACTCACATCCTTCTAATAAAGTACGATAGGGCCGATTTGCTGCAATTTGTCTATTGCCTAGGAAGGAAGTACGTAGAGCTTTGGTGATTAGATCACAACTTAGCTACAAGATATCAGCAGAATGTGTCAAACACACGGAAATCTGAAAAACAGTACTACAATGCAATGCGCATACCACCAAAGCAATGCATCATGGTAGAGCATGGTTTATTGCATATATTGTGGGATAAAGCACCATTTAGAGAAATTACCTGGCTAAAGAAGATTACTGGTTAAACTGCTATAGCATTATTTGAATGCATTATTTTTGTTGCAGTGCATTATCTTGACTCTCCCCAAGTTAAAAGGGTAATCCAGATGGGGACCCAGTGCCTAGAGGGGTATCAGCTAGACCTTACTAATGAGGCCCAAAGAAGGCTGAAACGATCGTCTGGGGTTGCTGTATCTCTCGTGCAGAGAGAACTTGCCGGCATTTTGGTTCTGGACTGGCGTTATGGGTGAGATCAGTCTGATATGGAACTGGTTCTCTCAATACTGGCACAAGTGAGAAAAACCTATATTGAGAGCTGAGCAGGGATTTAGCGAAGGGCAAGCTACTGAGTTCCTCCACTTTTGTCCACTATCAGGGTTCTCCTAATCTCAATTTTTGTTGCAATTATTTTAATTGATGGCTAAAATATTGTATATGCGCAAATCAAGCCAGGTGGGTTTTGCTGACTGACAGGCCAACAGTACATCAATCTTAAACCTGCATGATGAAACAAAATTAAGTAAAACCCATATGTGCTATGTTTAAATGTTGCCCTGCAGAAGACAGTTAAAGGGACACTCCGGACCCCTAAAGCACTTTGGCTTTTTTACATCTTACAAAATGTCCAGATTTCAAGATGTTGGAAGCAGGAAAAATGGACAAGCGAAAAGATCTGAGTGACGTTGACAAGGGCCAAATAGTGATGGTTAGATGACTGGGTCGGAACATCTCTTAAACAGCAAGTCTTGTGGGGTGTTCCCGGTACGCAGTGGTTGGTACCTACCAAAAATGGTGCTTGAAAAGGAAAACCGATGAACTGGCGTCTGGATTATCGGCGCCCAAGGCTCATTGAAGCAGGTTGGGAACGAAGGCTAGTCCGTCACACAGAAGAGCTACTGTAGCTCAAATTGCTGAAAAACTTAATGGTGGCCATGAAAGGAAGGAGTTATAACACATCGCAGTGTGCATTCTAAACCACTACCAGGGCTCTATAGAATTATCATTTGTATTCTTACAATAGTGTTCCATTAGAGTGAGTAGGTTTCTTTAAATCTATTGTGTCGCTAGTGATTAAAAGATCGCTTCTGTAAAGATTGTGTTTATGCTAGAATTTAACTTGAGTTTGATAGGACCCCTAATCCAGCCGTATCACCTCACCTCAATGATGTTCTATTATATTTTATTAATTCATATTTTATTCTATTTCTGGAGTTAGTGAACTAGGCAGGAATGAGGTGGGAATAATGTGACCCATGCATTGAGATTTCTTGTGGAGCTCATTTCTGAATATATATCATTCACTCTGATTATTTAATCCGCTTGTAACATTTTACTGTTGGCAAACGTTCGTTTACCTGGACAAAGAATGAGACAGAGATTTGGACTAGTAATTTATCTCGACTTTCCCATTTTGTAGTTACAGAATAATATAGCAGATTTTCACTTATGCCTTAAAAGTAACATACAAAATATAACAGAGACAAGAGGTGAAGGCCCTGTTCAAATGAGCTTACAATCTAAGAGATGCTGCCCACACGCTGTTTAACTCCTCTGCAGCCAGAAGTATAACTCCATGTGGCGAAACCGGCCTCGCCACGTGTCCTTGGAGGGGGCTGCTTGCCCGCCTCTTGCCTTTGGACTATGGTCCAGACTTTATGTGAATGTGTTAACCCAGATAGCTATGCCATGGAGCCCATTCGTGTAGTTAAAGACTTCGGCTCCATGGCAATTGAACTGTGTGAATAGGATCTGAGCGCTATTCGGTAGTTTTGTGCGCTCAGATCCCAGCTATCTGGGGATATGTGAAATGTCTGTGTGTTATGTGTAAAAGGTGACTTTATGTATTTTAAAGTGTTTTATGTCTTTTTGCAACCATGTGCTCAATGGAGTCTGCCTCTATCCCTGGATAATTGGATTACTTTCCCCCATTGTCTCCAGGATAGAGGGCTCTGTAAAACCTGTTTGAGCCAGATAGCCATGTGCCAGCCAGGGCCCAAAATATACTTTTACTAACTTTTGAACCCCTGGTCGGATTCATGCCATTTTTTAATATGTTGTTCCCCTGAATGGATTGATTGTGAATATGTAATTTTATGTGAATGTGATGTATGGTTTTAGAGTTATGAAAGTTGGGTAGAAAGTATGTTTTAACTGTATGTGTAATTGAGTTTCCTCTCAGGATAAGGGGAGGGAATATGTGGGATGTAACTGATATGTGATTGGTTGTTTTATACCTCCCTGTGGGTGGTCCTGTATGTGAAAGGCTGTAATAAAAACCAGGCTAGGTGTGCCAGCACAGGAGTTCCTGTTTTAACCCTCAAACTGAAGTGTTGTCTCATAATTGGGGAAAGGATT
The DNA here is from genome assembly GCA_933207985.1 of Pelobates cultripes. Lineage (NCBI taxonomy): Eukaryota > Metazoa > Chordata > Amphibia > Anura > Pelobatidae > Pelobates > Pelobates cultripes. The sequence continues at coordinate 3,139,149 of OW240916.1, forward strand.
TATTGTATGCTGTTCCAGTTTGACTGCTAGGAGGGTAAACCTATTCGTATGGTTTCCTATTCAACTGTCTACAGCATTCATATGCTTGGGAGAATTTATTTGTTTCTCCGGTTCGGTGATTGTGGTGTCTGCCAGAGTGCTTGGAGTCCTCAGGAAGCGCTAGGAGCATCCTTCAACGGAGGTACCCAGTCGGGGTGCCAGGCCAGGGCCAGATTAAGAGCCCAATGGGCCTGGTGCTGCCAATTATGATGGGGCCTAATTACAGACTTGTCACGGCCCCTGGCTCACTGCGAGGTGCGGTCGCACTGGACCAGTGTGACCGCGCCAACGAACTGAGCTTACCTGCTCAGCGTGAGTCGGGAGCCGCTCTGCTGGGTTCTCCTGGCTGCCTGCCCGGGTTCAAGATGGTGCCGAACAAGCGGTTGCAGCCAGATATAGCTCTGCCCCCCAGGGTCACACACACGTTCTGCAGTCAGAGGCCAGAGGGATATTTATCCTAGGTTATTGCCCTGTCGTGGTTTTCGTTCCTGGTTCCTGAATCCTGAGAGTGCGTTTTCTTGTCCTGTTTTTGATATTCCCAGTATTTTGACCTTGGCTATTCCTGACTATTCTGATTCCTGGCTTCCCTGACTTGGCTTGTTAAATGGTATTGTATATTTCTGGCTCCCTTGACCATTCTCTGTTTTTAACGTAGTAGTCCGGCCATTCTAAGGACCAGTTTACGTTTTATCATTTTCTGTTCTGTCTATGTAGATGTTACATAGTTCTGCGTGCTGGACCACACTAGCAGTCATGACAAGAATCTCGTCGACCATACACACTAAAACAGTCATACCTCTCAAGCGTCAAGTATCTAATGGAGATGGTGTTGGAGGGAAACTCAAAGGATGCAGCTTTAAGAAAACACATAATCTATGCTAATCTCTCTCTAATGTATGCTTTAATCTTTCAAGTAAATCCATACCCCCTAACAGCAGTGTCCAGTGAAGCAGGAAGTCAATGGGGACACTGGGAGAAATGGGGACACAGACACTAAGGACACAGACACTGGAAGACATGGGGACACTAAGACACTAGGGACACTGAGAGACATGGGTATACTGAGACACTAGGGACACTGGCTGGAAGGCATGGAGACACAGGCATGAAGACACTTGGGGACACTGGGAGACATGGGGACATTTGGGGACACTAGGGACAGTGAGAGACATGGGACACAGACACTGGGAGACATGGGGACACAGACACTAGAGACACTGGCTGGGAAACATAGGGACACTGGGAGACATGGGGACACTGAGACACTAGGGGGACTGGCTGGGAGACATGTGGACATTGGGAGACATGGGGACACTGGGAGACATGGGGACACTGAGACACTAGGGACACTGAGAGACATGGGGATATAGACACTGGGAGACTAGGGGACACTAAGACAATAGGGACACTGAGAGACATGGGGATATAGACACTGGGAGACTAGGGGACACTAAGACAATAGGGACACAGACATGGGGATATAGACACTGGGAGACTAGGGGACACTAAGACAATAGGGACACTGAGAGACATGGGGATATAGATACTGGGAGTCTAGGGGACACTAAGACAATAGGGACACTGGCTTGGAGGCATGGGGACACTGTGTCTCAGCATCCCCATATCTCACAGTGTCCCCTAGTGTCTCAGTGTCCCCATGTCTCCCTGCTGACTTTTCCCCCATACTTCACTTCCCTGAGCTGTAGTCTGTCTCTGCAGGCTGGGAGCTGCTGTCTGGACTCCCTGTGCTGTGTAGCTGCACCCCTGCAGATCAGTGAGTATAGATAGGCAGGGAGGGATATGCTGTAACTTCCTATCCCTGTCTCTCTCCACACACAGTGACTCCTACTGGTTAGTGCTGGTATTACAGAGTAATCTCTGTTTATACTGAGAAAAATACCTGCATTTGTATTGCCAGTATTACTGCAATACCGGCACGGCCAGGCAGCCTCAAATACTGATAAAATACCAGTCAGGTGGCAAACCTGAGAGTAGTGTGTGTAAAAAATAAATTAAAAAAAAGTAAGAATATTTTTTTTTTTTTTTTAAATGGGCCTATTCCATGGGCCTGGGCCTGGAGCTGCAGCTCCATCAGCCCCTATGTTAATCCGGCCCTGTGCCAGGTGATCCGTTACATTGGTGGCAAGCGGTAGGATGGTGTCCTAGTGCGAGGTAAAGCAGCTCAGAGACACAGTTCATGGATTTACAAATTGAAGGCAACGCTAGTGTTCATACAGCGTCCCTGTCTACATAAAGATTTGGGAAAATGGGGTTCGTGGACCTCTGGGCAACACACACACCTGAGGAAGAGAGTGAATTAGACTGGAGAGATATCGCTCTGAAAGAATTATGGTACGATGCCCTGGAGGAAGTCCAGTATCAATGGAAGCAGCGCCTTCCTGGTGTCGCATACCAGTTGGAGGAACAAATGGCCTGGCGGATGCCGCTTCTGGGAGACCAACCCGGAGGGCAGCAGGTCAGACAACTTGAGTACCTTGTGGAACGGGAACTGAGCCTTGACGACTCATACCGGGCACTGTGGTGGTGCACTGTCCAGCAAGAGACGTGGAGGGCAGAGGGCATCCAGCCGGAGGGGGAGAACTACACTAGCCCTGGCCTGTTGTGGAAGGCCTTAACAGAAGACGTCGACTTTGGCAGTCCAGCAGAGTCACGGTACTGGGCTATCTTTCATTACCGAAGTGAGATGTTACAGGGCCCGATATCTATTGGACTGGGAGAAGACATCCGCCGTTTCGCTGCCATGGAACGAGAGCTAGAGATGGACTATGTGGAACTACTGAACTCATGTCAGCCACAGAGCATGGACGCAGAACAGGAAAACTGGGTGGCGGACCCAGACCTGCCAACCTACAGCTGGGAAAACGCAGCCGAGGTCCCCACTGCTTCACTACCAGTTGCAGAAGTAGGGGACCTCATACACTGGTCCTGGGAAGACCCACCGATGGCAGGTAGAGATGGGACGGCTGTCTCTCTACCGGCCCTACAGGGATGCTGGGCAGTCGGCCCAGATCCCCAGCGGCAGGGTGAAGTGCAGGGGGTGGAGAACCTTGTCTCCCCTCCCCAGCGGCAGTGTGTACCCCAGGGAGCAGAAGGTGCTGTCCTTCCTCTCCAGCGGCAGGGTGAGTCCCAGGGAGCCAAAGGTGTCGTCCTTCCTCCCCAGCGGCAGTGTGTATCCCAGGGAGCAGAAGGTGCCGTCCTTCCTCCCCAGCGGCAGTGTGTACCCCAGGGAGCTGAAGGTGCCGTCCTTCCTCCCCAGCGGCAGTGTGTACCCCAGGGAGCAGAAGGTGCCATCCTTCCTCCCCAGCGGCAGTGTGTACCCCAGGAAGCAGAGACCGTCTGTCTCGCACCCCAGCCGCAGGACAAAATATTGAAAGGGGAGACAGTTGGTCCCCCTCTCCACCAGCAAAGAGAGTGTCAGGGAGAGGAGCAGGTTACCCCCTCTCCCCAGCGGCAGTCTACAGTTCAGAGAGAGGAGCTTGTTACACCCTCTCTCCAGCGGCAGCCTAACCCACCAAGGGGAGATGTTAAGCCCCACAACTATGCAGATGGGACCATAGTCTCTGCACTTGCAGCACCAGGGGTAGGGACGGTCGGTCCTGTCCCCCAGCCACAGAGCAGTGTATCCAGAGGGGAGACAGTCGGTCTCCCCCTCCCACAACCAGGCTCCAACCAGGCTACTTCAGTGGTAGCGCTGGCACCCGGGCAGAGTACCGCTGGTCTCTGCCCACTCAGCAACCCACCAAGGCAGTCTACCAGCCCCCCGCACAGCCGTGGTGAGGCACCTGGACATGGACAAGTTGCTATTTTATCCAGGTGTAGTAACCAGTTATTGTGGGTGGGCTGTATTGCTGTTTGTGCTTCGTGGGTGGGTTGCTGGACTAACCAGGGCACTGACCGGCAGGAGGTCAGATACCCTGTTAGTCTGGATGGTAAAGGGGAGAAATGTGGCGAAACCGGCCTCGCCACGTGTCCTTGGAGGGGGCTGCTTGCCCGCCTCTTGCCTTTGGACTATGGACCAGACTTTATGTGAATGTGTTAACCCAGATAGCTATGCCATGGAGCCCATTCGTGTAGTTAAAGACTTCGGCTCCATGGCAATTGAACTGTGTGAATAGGATCTGAGCGCTATTCGGTAGTTTTGTGCGCTCAGATCCCAGCTATCTGGGGATATGTGAAATGTCTGTGTGTTATGTGTAAAAGGTGACTTTATGTATTTTAAAGTGTTTTATGTCTTTTTGCAACCATGTGCTCAATGGAGTCTGCCTCTATCCCTGGATAATTGGATTACTTTCCCCCATTGTCTCCAGGATAGAGGGCTCTGTAAAACCTGTTTGAGCCAGATAGCCATGTGCCAGCCAGGGCCCAAAAGATACTTTTACTAACTTTTGAACCCCTGGTCGGATTCATGCCATTTTTTAATATGTTGTTCCCCTGAATGGATTGATTGTGAATATGTAATTTTATGTGAATGTGATGTATGGTTTTAAAGTTATGAAAGTTGGGTAGAAAGTATGTTTTAACTGTATGTGTAATTGAGTTTCCTCTCAGGATAAGGGGAGGGAATATGTGGGATGTAACTGATATGTGATTGGTTGTTTTATACCTCCCTGTGGGCGGTCCTGTATGTGAAAGGCTGTAATAAAAACCAGGCTGGGTGTGCCAGCACAGGAGTTCCTGTTTTAACCCTCAAACTGAAGTGTTGTCTCATAATTGGGGAAAGGATTTATTGTATGCTGTTCCAGTTTGACTGCTAGGAGGGTAAACCTATTCGTATGGTTTCCTATTCAACTGTCTACAGCATTCATATGCTTGGGAGAATTTATTTGTTTCTCCGGTTCGGTGATTGTGGTGTCTGCCAGAGTGCTTGGAGTCCTCAGGAAGTGCTAGGAGCATCCTTCAACGGAGGTACCCAGTCGGGGTGCCAGGCGATCCGTTACACTCCACCTCTGTCAGTGTCACTGGGGCGGCAATAATTCCAGGTGTCAATTCTGTGCAGATTTCTATATACAGAGCCGGATTAATTGGCTGAGAGTGGTCACCTGATGCTTTCAGTCAACGAACAGCCGGTGGGATTGTCATCTGCATCTCTTACTTATTTAAAACATTATTAAAACATGATTTTTATTTAATTTCTGTGGCGGACTGCCTGGCACCCCGACTGCGTGCTTCTGCCAAATGTTGTTTCCTAGTACCTTTGAGTACTTCTAAGCACTCCACCAGACACCATAACCACCGTAGTCCCCACAGCCAACGTTACAGCTTGGTTGGGGTCTCGCTGTCCTCCACCCACCCTGGACCCAAGACCAGGATCCAGCTTCCAGCCGGTAGACCTCTCCTAGTCCAGAGAGTAAAGCAGGCTGCTCTTACAAGAGCAAGTGTTGTAATCCAAGGGAGTATAGTGATTATAGCAATCCCTACTGTGAATATAGCTGTTCCCTCTACACATGAGACGAGGCTCTATGTTGAGGGTAAAGAGAAACTCCTTTATTGGCAGCCACAACTGGCCTTATATGCAGGTCCCCATACAAGGGGTTTCCTAATACATATTCCAGGGGCATTCCCCACTGGACCTGACAAGGTACACACTGTAATTACATTGGCTCTCAGGTCCAGGACACTGATACACAAAACAGGGTAATATATCCTGAACATCCCAATATCCCGAAAGTAGCCCCAAAACACATGGAACCCCTACAAAAGTTGGTCCCCCTGATAGCCCCGATCTGGGGGACCAACATATCCAAATATCACCCAGATCGGTTCAGGATTTTCATGGAAGTCATAGTTTTGACCGACTGTGCACATGGTCCTATGCCCAAAACACTTCCAGGGAAATAGGGCTAACGGTCAGTCACTCTTTCTGGAGTACAAAAGTACATAAACCACATACGTTTTTAAAGGGCCCATAGTCTTTTGGCAGGAGGCTGGCCAGCATGCCCCTCCAAGAACACATGGCAGAGGTTACTTTCACCACAATTTCCTTCCCATATTATTTTAATTAAAAAGGATGACAGAGTTGCACCACCTGTGCCTCTGGGTTGTACTTACCTCCTTGCTAATCAGCCCCATGTTGTAGATGTGGCTGTGTAAATAAATTAATTAATTAATAATATGTAACCACTCCCAAAATGCTGCAGTTTGACCCCATAAGTACTTAAATATCTAAATTAGGGTTTTGCTGCATTTCGGGACTGTAGCAGTTTACAAGGGGCACACACAGTTTCACGAAATTCCTAATGGAAATGAACAATCTAAGGGGACACTACAGACACCAACACAACTTTAGCTTAATGAAGCAGTTGTGGTGTATAGATCATGTCCCTGCAGTCTCACTGCTCAATTCTCTACCATTTAGGAGTAAAATCCTTTTGTTTATGAACCCTAGTCACACCTCCCTGCATGTGACGTGCACAGCCTTCCTAAACACTTCCTGCAAAGTCATCTAATGTTTACACTTCCTTTATTGCAAAATCTGTTTAATTTAGAATTTCTAAATTTCCTGCACTGTTAATAGCTTGCTAGACCCTGCAGGAGCCTCCCGTGTGTGATTAAAGTTCAATTTACAGAGTTGGAGATAAAACTTCTAAAGTAAGTTACATCTGATTGAAAATTAAACATTTTTATTTTCATGCAGGCTGTGCCAGTCACAGCCAAGGGAGGTGTGGCTAGGGCTGCATAAACAGAAACAAAAGTAATTTAACTCCTAAATGACAGTGAATTTAGAAAGGATACTGCAGGGACGAAATCTATACACCAAAACTGCTTCAATAAGCTAAAGTTGTTATGGTGACTATAGTGTAAAGTAGCAGATACAGGGTGAAATGAAAAGTGTCAAAATATTCTTAGTTAAAGGACAAGTGTCACCTCAACACTATATCGTTAATATAATAATCATTTAATCAACACTATATCGTTAATATAATAATCATTTAATCAACACTATATCATTAATATAATAATCATTTAATCAGGTTTGGGAAGGAAATGGATTTGACTAATGTATCAGTAGAAACACACATCCCCCTATCTGCAGAATGTAATGGGATCATTCAGCCACAGACACCCTGGGTCACACAGTGCTGGGATGTGACAGTCTGTCTCTATGGTTAGTCTCTATGGTCTTCCCAGCCTCACTCCCAGCAAGGAAACAGGGAAGACCATAGAGACTAACCATAGAGACAGACTGTCACATCCCAGCACTGTGTGACCCAGGGTGTATGTAAATGGCGGAAGGTCATATATTGTATTTGTAGTAAGGGCAGGGATGGGTTTTATCATTTACTACATACAGTATACTTCATTAAAAATATCTATTTCATTTCAAAACTTGATGAGAGGATTATTATTATAAAATAATGTATTAAGGGGACGGGTGTCATTTAAATATCAAATATATATCAAATGTATGTAAAAGGGACGACGGGCATATAGGATAAACACTCTCAGCCCCCCAGCCCTTGACACACTCTCAGCCCCCCCCTGCCGACCTCTCAACACCCCCCTGCCGACCCACACTCTCAACCCCCACATGAAACACACTCTCAACCCCCCACACACACTCTCAGCCTCCCCCCCACACACACACTCTCAGCCTCCCCCACACACACACCTCAGCCTCCCCCTACACACACTCTCAGCCTCCCCACACACAAACTCCAGCCTCCCCCCCACACACTCTCCAGCCTCCCCCCACACACACATGCCAGCCTCCCCCCACACACAGGCCTCCCCTACACACACACATACTCCAGCCTCCCCCACCCCCTCTCAGCCTCCCCCCCACACATTCTCAGCCTCCCCCCCACACACACACACATACTCAGCCTCCCCCCCCCACCTAGGCTCTCAACCTCCCCCCACAAGCCTCAGCCTCCCCCCCACACCTCTAAGCAGCCTACCCCCACCGACTACACACTCAGTCTCCCCCCACACACACACTCTCCAGCCTCTCCCCACCGACCTCAGTCTCCCCCCCACACACTCCTCAGCCTCCCACCCTACACACACACTCTCAGCCTCCCCCCACACACACTCTCAGCCTCCCCCCCACCTGACACACTCTCAACCTCCCCCCACTGACACACACTCAGTCTCCCCCCACACACACACTATCAGCCTGCCCCCACACACACTCTCAGCTCCCCCCCCCACACACACTCTCAGCCTCCCCTCAGGCACACACTAAGTCTCCCCTCACACACACTCAGCCTCCCCACACACACACTCTCAGCCTCCCCCACACACACACACCTCAGCCTCCCCCCACACACACACACACACTCAGCCTCCCCCACACACACACCTCAGCCTCCCCCCACACACCTCAGCCTCCCCCCACACATTCAGCCCCACACACATTCAGCCTCCACCCCACACGCTCAGCCTCCCCCAACACACACTCAGTCTCCCCCCACACACATTCAGTCCCCCAACACACTCAGCCCCCCCACACCCTCAACCTCCCACCAACACATTCTCAGCCTCCTCCCCACACACACTCTCAGCCTCCCCTACACACACACCCTCAGCCTCCTCCACACACACACACACTCAGCCTCCCACACACACACTCAAAGTCTCCCCCAACACACTCAGCCCCCCCACGCTCAGTCTCCCCAACACTTTCTCAGCCTCGCCCCCACACACACACTCATCCTCCCCCCACATATAAGGCAAGGTCTACACTTAATGACTATTTGTTTTTATATGCCAATCCAGGGAGCCACATACTCTTTTTAACTGTATTCACGGTATTTTGGAAATGTCTGTTTTAATAAAAGGATTTTTTTAAAACATAAAATAACCTTCTATATTTCATTTTTATTGCATATACCGGACTCTAGTGGAATTGTTGGGTATAAAGCCAGCAGTGGGAATTAATTGAACTATTCTAAGGACTATTTTTGAAACAATCTAAACCCCAAGAGATTTACAATTTTTAATATATATTTTTGACACATTATCAAACTGTTACTAATTTTTTATGCATTTTTTCACAATACACTCGAGCGTGTAAATCTGTGTTTGTATTATATGCATGGAGAGTGGGGTGTACTCTCAGTATTCAATAGGTTAATCGGTTACCTATATGCTCACCCTCCTCTCCTTCTTAGCTTTTTATCCCGGTAGGCGCTCCACTCAACACATAGTTTATAGCAAATCCCAGCAAGCCTTGCTTTATTTCCAGATCACATGTCCGTTTACTGGACACTGCGTACACAGGTACAGGAAGTAGCCAGGAGATAATATTTCAGAATGACTGGAGTGGGACAGGGGGTGGGGTTTAATATGTAGAAATCAGCAAAATGTATTTATTTTATTTTTTTGCTATTACTTTTTATTATTCAAAATTGGGCGTGCAAAAATACAGCTAATTGCCTGGGTGAAAAGCTATAAGATGCATAAAAGCTGTGTTTGTTCCTGGAAAGCCTTTGAAGAGGTTACGCTAAGCATCATAACCATTCTAGTGATTTGCAGTGGTCATGGTGCCTGCAGTCTGTATCTGCAGTGTTTCACCTTGATTAACCCCTCTAGTGCTAGATGTATAACTCCGCGTCTGGCACAGTAACTAGCTGTTTTATATCAATTCTGTGTGGTTCTAGTTAAGCAGAATGTTTTGCTAAGAGCGGTCGCTGCGAAAGTATCGGAGCCCCTCAGGGACCCAAATAAATGGGCAACCATTGCTAAATAGTTTACGCCATTACCGGGGATCCGGGCCAGGATACCCTTGTTACCACTACAGCGGGTTGTACAGCGGCCTACAATGGTTATGGGAGTAACCCTTTCATTCCCTAAACTCCAACCCAAGCCGGCAAAAATCCAGAAAGTAAAATTTCAGCAAAAACCAGGCTTTAGCAGAGCGTTTCAGCTTTTCAGTATAAACGTTGCCATTTGGATATCTGGGGCTCTCATGAATAAACCCTTTGTGTCTCGCGTTGCCAGTTTACATCAGATCGCTCATTATGCACACTAATTGCAGCACCTAGGAACACCTTATTAAATCAGAGCTTTACATTTATAGACCGTACATGTTCTAATGATGTCTTCTATTGAACATTGCCACCTTGGGCTGTAATGATCTTAATTAGTCATTTCATTTGATTACAAAGCAACCTTTATGTCTGGAGTCAAATCGCCATAAAGTTTTTCACTAATTAATTCCAATTGTTTTTATTTCACCCACCGTATATCATCTCCCAGGGCCCCCTGATCCTGTTTAGATTGGGGTAAACTGAACTGAATGGTCCAGCAATGACTAGAGCAAACTTGGAGACTTCTTATCAAATCAGTACTTTACGTTAAAAATCCACAATGCGGTTTTCATTTCACTATAATTGTTTTTTAGTTAATAAAAAGTGCACAAGCCAATCACATAAAAACTGTCACTATTTTTAATTTGATAAAAGGATTTGCTGCTGCATATAATATTGCATTTATTTTCTAAATGATCAAGAGATTTAAAGTGTTAAGCCAACCACCCTGACCACTTCTGCTTTTAGAAGTAATCTTGACGGTATAGTCTGTATGTGAAGTGTTTCTACTTAAAGGACCACTATAGTGCCAGGAAAACATACTCGTTTTCCTGGCACTATAGTGCCCTGAGGGTTCCCCCACCCTCAGGGACCCCCTCCCGCCGGGCTCTGGAAAGGGGAAAGGGGTTTAAACTTACCTTTTTCCAGCGCTGGGCGGAGAGCTCTCCTCCTTCTCTCCTCCTCCGTTCCGCCCCGTCGGCTGAATGCGCACGCGCGCATTCAGCCGGTCGCATAGGAAAGCATTTACAATGCTTTCCTATGGACGCTGGCGTGCTCTCACTGTGAAAATCACAGTGAGAAGCACGCAAGCGCCTCTAGTGGCGGTCAATGAGACAGCCACTAGAGGATTAGAGGGAAGGCTTAACCCATTCATAAACATAGCAGTTTCTCTGAAACTGCTATGTTTATTAAAAAATGGGTTAACCCTAGAAGGACCAGGTACCCAGACCACTTCATTAAGCTGAACATCCAGAGATATTGGCAGTTGTTTGCTGGACGCTAGTTACTCTTGCAGCCCAGAAATCTGTTCCCGGATTGTCAAATATCAATTCTGTGCAAAATTCAGCATGCTGGTCACAGGAATCTTGAGTCGTCCTCCCTCTTCCAATAGCCTCCACTAATGTATTTTTCCCTGCCGTCCCTCCTCTCTCCCCTCTCTCCCCCTTTCCCTTATTTTTTCTGGCTCAGAGTGTGCGCATGTTCTCTACGAGAAGTCTGTAATGCGGGGGGCATTGTGAGCAGCACTGGGAGCTTTGCCCCACACTGGATCCAAGTTTAGGAAAACTATATTTTTATAAAATGTTTTGTTTTAGCATTTGGAGGGGTTGATCAAAAGAATAATGCCCCATTATTTGTAAAAAAAAAAAAAAAAAAGGGTTGTAGTAACCTTTTAAAGGAACACTTGAAGCACCATTGCAGCGCACTGTAGTGGTTTCGGTGAGAGTAGTGCCCTGGCACAGCTCCACTGAAAATAGTCAACCTGTTTTTTAATAGTTTGACTTATTACCTTGGCTCTGCTCCCCGCCTCCACTACCTGCTTAGGAACTGCCGTTAGCTGTGCCGAGCTGAGCCCTGCGGGCTGCCTCATTGGCTGTGAGCGTTAGCGGATCACAATGAAAAAATAATGTGCAAAAATATTTTTGATCATTTTTAACCTTCAGCTGTTTAATGTAAAAGGAAACAGACTGTTATTTCCCGTGTATTACCAGGCACTGATCCTGATTTCTGACGCACACACACATTGCTAGTCCCATTTCTCACTTAAATGTTTTGTCTAAATATTTCTGGGACATTTTTACAAAGCATTATCTACATAACAGACTCTGTGTGGTTTGAAGTGACGCTGCAACGCACACCTTAAAATCGCTGTCTTCCTCTAGATCTGCTGTGAACAGTGCTGGCAATATGCGGAGAGGAATTCTTCCCTTTATAAAGTGCCAGCGCGTCACATGCGCTTGACAGGTGCATGTTAATATCTGTATTCAGTATACAGCTTGCTGGACACAGGACCTGCCACCTCGATGCACCCCCACATTCAATGTGTGAGTCGGCCGTTCTCTGAATACTCCGAAACATTCCCTGCTGCAGAGTCTTATCTTTCCTGGGTGCAGCGACAAGTATATTTGGGAAACTATTTTTGTTACAGCAGGGCCAGCTGTCCCCAAGCAGTATATAGCGCTGAAATATGGGCCACCTGGCATGGAGATAATGCCAGGATTTATAGTTTCTGCACCCCTAGGTATAGGACATCCTGGAACCAGTAATCGTGACGCCACAAATCACCTTCCTTAATGAGAGGACGTCAATGGTGCAAACCAGCTAGACTCATAGTGCTTACTGTCTAAATGACGGTTTTGCAGAATAGGCCGCGATTGGCTGGAAAGACAGCGTTGAAAGTGGGCAATTCTACTGATTGGCCATGTTTGACTTAAACAGGATTTTACAAAGTCACGACAGAAAGTCATAATTTTATTACAGACATCGAGGCGAGTCTTATCCCTCGCTAATTTTTGGAAATGGTTTTCCCAGCCTTTCGGGATTCCTGTAGATTTTCTGTATTACATATTCACCTATTATTATAACATTACCAGATCTTTTGTTCTGTTTGCTGCGTTCCAGTGAAATATTGTCTGTTTGACCGTTCTTTACCTTCCTGGCCGTCTGTGGGAGGTGAGTTGCCCAATGCTCTGCGTTTTATAACTTATGCTGACTATTGATTGGATGGTAGGGATTGATGTCGTTATTATGTTCCTCTTACCCGGCTATATCCTTGATTCATTTGTATTCTAGAATTTTCTGCTACTCTCCTCTGTGTCGTTAAAGGAACCCTATAGCATAAGAAATACAAACCCTTTATTCAATTAGGGACCCGAATGCGCCTGGAAGAAAGGCGCTAAAGGTGGACTTAAAGGGACACTATAGTCACCAGAACAACTACAGCTTATTGAATTTGTTATGGTGAGTAGAATCATTCCCTTCAGGCTTTTTTGCAGTAAACACTGTCTTTTCAGAGAAAATGGGAAAGCATGATGATGTCAGCCAAAGAGGCAGATCAGGGGCAGAGCCAGCATTAGCAGACTGGAATAAAGGTAAAATGCAAGGGGGTGGGGGGTGGGAGCTCGAGGGACAGAGGGGCTAGATGTTGGTTTTAACACTATAAGGTCAGGAATACATATTGGGGTTCCTAACTCTAATATTCCTTTAACCCTGGAATTTAATCATTGCAGTTTCTCAAAAAGCAATATATCACAATACAGGGTTAAACAACATGCACTCAGACCACTTCAATGAGCTGAAATGGTCTGGGTGCCTATAGCAAGGCTCGACAAATCTCGGGGATTTGTCGGCTGACTGTTATTGGAGGCGGGCAGCTGACAGAATGGATGCAGGCAGAGCGGGCAGGTGGGTGGGCAGGGAGGGAGCTGTAATCTCTCTGCTCTGCTCCCTCCCACGCCCTCTAGTGATGCCGGGACTCGGAATATGATGTCACTCCAGCTCCTACATTACTAAACAGCGGTGTATATCTGTCGGTGTATGTCAAATCAGCGAATGTGTGTGTCTGTCTGTGAGTGTGTGTGTCTGTGAATGTATGTCAAATCAGTGAGTGTGTGTGTCACTGGGTGTTTGTCAGTGAGTGTGTGTGTGTTTGTCTGTCAGCGTGTGCCAGTCAGTGCGTGTGTGTGTTTGTCGGTGTATGTCAAATCAGCGAGTGTGTCTGTCTGTCAGTGTGTGTCTGTGAATGTATGTCAAATCAGTGAGTGTGTGTGTCACTGGGTGTTTGTCAGTGAGTGTGTGTGTGTTTGTCTGTCAGAGTGTGCCAGTCAGTGCGTGTGTGTGTCTGTGGGTGTATGTCAAATCAGTGAGTGTGTGTGTCTGTCACTGTGTGTTTGTCAGTGAGTGTGTGTGTGTTTGTCTATCAGTGTATGTCAAATCAGCGAGTGTTTGTGTCTCTCACTGTGTGTCTGTCTGTGAGTGTGTGTGCGTCTGTCAGTGTATGTCAAATCAGTGAGTGAGTGTCTGTTTAGGTGAACGGCCCACCCAATCACATGGGAACGGGAGTTTTTGCTCACCTTTTTTCCCCATTCTGTGCTGGTTTTGCCGCAGCTGATCCTGCCCTGGAAAGTATTGTGAGACTATTGTGCATGTGTGGCAAAACGCCAAGCTGCGCCAATCAGCATCTCCTCATAGACATGCATTGAATCAATGCATCTCTATGGGGGATGTTCAGCGCCTCCATGCAGAGGGTGGAGATGCTGAATGTGGGTGCTGCACACTGTGCAGCACTGACCTAGGGTGCACCTCCTGAGTCACTGCCATTAGAGGTGTTACTAGGCAACAATGTAAACACTGCCTTTTCTCTGACACCAGAACAACTACACTAAAGGGATGCTATAGTGCCAGGAATATAATGCTGTATTCCTGGCACTATCGCTCTCCCTGCCTCCCCCATGCCTTTCTCCCCCGCTCCCTGTTAAATAAAGGGTTAAAAACCTTTTAATTTCTTAACTTTTCCCTCTGCACTAGGTTGATGGTTCCCCTCCTCCAATGGCTCGCGATGAGCGGGCAATAATGCGCATGCGCGGTAAATGCCGCTCGCGCATTAGACCTCCTTATAGGAAAGCATTGAATCCGTGCTTTCCTATGGAGAAAAATCAGACGCTGGCTGTCCTCATGCAGAGCGTGAGGACGTCCAGCATCAGATACCAGACCAAAGGTCCGTTTTGGTTCAGGAAGCCCTCTAGTGGCTGTATGGTAGACAGCCTCTGTGGGCAGACTTAGAGCTGCAATGTAAGCATCTGGAACTCAACTGTGGGAGCTCTGTGATTGCTGGCAGGGGAGCTCTGTGATGGCAGTGGAGCTCTGTGATGGCAGTGGAGCTCTGTGATGGCTGGGGGAGCTCTGTGATTGCTGACCCTGAGTTCTGTGATGGCAGTGGAGCTCTGTGATGGCTGACACTGAGCTCTGTGGTTGCTGGGGAGCTCTGTGATGGCTGACCCTGAGTTCTGTGGTTGCTGGGGAGCTCTGTGATTGCTGACACTGAGCTCTGTGATGGCAGTGGAGCTCTGTGATGGCTGACCCTGAGCTCTGTGGTTGCTGTGGGAGCTCTGTGATTGCTGGGGGAGCTCTGTGATTGCTGGCAGGGGAGCTCTGTGATTGCTGACACTGAGCTCTGTGATTGATGGCACTAAGCTCTGTGATGGCTGGGGGAGCTCTGTGATTGCTGACACTGAGCTCTGTGGCGCTCTGTGATTGCTGACCCTGAGCTCTGTGATGGCAGTGGAGCTCTGTGATGGCTGGGGGAGCTCTGTGATTGCTGACCCTGAGTTCTGTGATGGCAGTGGAGCTCTGTGATGGCTGACACTGAGCTCTGTGGTTGCTGGGGAGCTCTGTGATGGCTGACACTGAGCTCTGTGATGGTTGGGGGAGCTCTGTGGTTGCTGGCTGTGGAGCTCTGTGATTGCAGGGGGAGCTCTGTGATTGCTAACAGTGAGCTCTGTGTCAGTGGTGGTGATGTCACTGGCTGCAGTACCGCTGATGTCCAGCTGGTGGCAGCAGAGCGCGGTCCCTCCTCCCAGCCTGTGTCAGTCCGGGGCGGCCGAGCTGCTGCAGCTGATCCCAGGGAGGGACCCGGCCTGGACTGGGAGCGTTACCAAGGCAACCAGGCTGCAGGACCAGCATCCTCTCTGCTCCCAGGGGAACCAGAACTGGACCAGGTACCGACTGTGTGTAATACAGAGAGAGAGTGTGTGTGTAATACAGAGAGAGACTGTGTGTAATACAGGGAGAGAGTGTGTGTAATACAGAGAGAGACTGTGTGTAATACAGAGACTGTGTGTAATACAGGGAGAGACTGTGTGTAATACAGAGAGAGACTGTGTGTAATACAGAGAGAGAGTGTGTGTAATACAGAGAGAGACTGTGTGTAATACAGAGACTGTGTGTAATACAGAGACTGTGTGTAATACAGGGAGAGACTGTGTGTAATACAGGGAGAGACTGTGTGTAATACAGAGAGAGACTGTGTGTAATACAGAGACTGTGTGTAATACAGGGAGAGACTGTGTGTAATACAGAGACTGTGTGTAATACAGGGAGAGACTGTGTGTAATACAGAGAGAGACTGTGTGTAATACAGAGAGAGACTGTGTGTAATACAGAGAG
>OW240916.1:3155501-3220700 GCA_933207985.1 Pelobates cultripes
TGTGTGTGTAATACAGGGAGCAGCATACTGTGTGTAATACAGGGAGCAGCATACTGTGTGTAATACAGGGAGCAGCATACTGTGTGTGTAATACAGAGACTGTGTGTGTAATACAGAGAGAGAGTGTGTAATACAGAGAGAGAGTGTGTAATACAGAGAGCAGCATACTGTGTGTAATACAGGGAGCAGCATACTGTGTGTGTAATACAGGGAGCAGCATACTGTGTGTGTAATACAGAGAGCAGCATACTGTGTGTGTAATACAGGGAGCAGCATACTGTGTGTGTGTAATACAGGGAGCAGCATACTGTGTGTGTAATACAGGGAGCAGCATACTGTGTGTGTGTGTGTGTAATACAGGGAGCAGCATACTGTGTGTGTGTAATACAGGGAGCAGCATACTGTGTGTGTAATACAGAGAGCAGCATACTGTGTGTAATACAGGGAGCAGCATACTGTGTGTAATACAGAGAGCAGCATATAGAGTGTGTGTAATACAAAGAGCAGCATACTGTGTGTGTAATACAGCGAGCAGCATACAGTGTGTGTGTGTGTGTGTGTGTGTGTGTGTGTGTGTAATACGGGGAGCAGCATACTGTGTGTGTGTGTGTGTGTAATACAGAGAGCAGCATACTGTGTGTGTAATACAGGGAGCAGCATATAGAGAGTGTGTGTAATACGGGGAGCAGCATATAGAGAGTGTGTGTAATACAGGGAGCAGCATATAATACTGTTCGTAAACCGAATAGACCAACATGTAATCGCCCACACATTGAGAGACGTGTGGCGCTTGTAAACCGATTGCAACAATGTTGCAATCGGTAATTAGAGGCTCTCCTAGGTGGCCGTCGTTCGACTACCGACCACGCGGCGGTCGGCCATCTTGGATCCTTTGTTCCTCCAGCGGTGTTCGGTCGTCGAGCGCATGGTACTGAAAACGGCTACTCGACGGCGCGAACACCGCTGGACTTCCAGGCTGTTCGGGAGTTCCGGGACCTTCGGTAATTTACTCCTTGTAGGTCAATCGGTAGTTTGAATACAAGTGTTAGTGAATATGTTTTTCGTGCGGTGTTCGGTTGTTTTAGCTGGGATCTGAGCGGTAATCTCACGAACTATGTGCCCAGACCCCAGCTATCTACCGAACGTCCATTCGTTAAAATTACCCCAATATTGGGGAAGTTATGCATTTTCGTGTGAATTGTCGGTTCTGCTGCACGGAGGGATAATCCACTTAACTGTACATTCCAGTGGGAGTATCCCTCTCGTGCAGCAGTGCCTGATGGGAGAAATGCTCTGTACATTAAGTTTCCCATGTAGTCCACCCCTGGAATACCCCTGGGATAGGACTCAGGAAACCCCTGGCATGGTGAATTGTATAAATTGTGGAGCCTGTGAATAAAGACTCAGTTGACCCCAGAACTGTTTCGTCCGGTTACTGGGGGTTTCAGCGCCGACTGTGGATTACTGAAGATACCAGCGGAATTTGTGTCTTTTTAATACTGCCGATCCTCTGCAAGCAGCATACTGTGTGTGTGTGTGTGTGTGTGTGTGTGTGTAATACAGGGAGCAGCAGACACTGTGTGTGTAATACAGGGTGCAGCATACTGTGTGTGTGTGTGTGTAATACAGGGAGCATAGCATGCAATGATCCCAGTAGCGTTGTATAAATCTTTCCTTCCCAAGAACTAGACGACACATAGGCTGGGAGTCAACTGAGGTTTTAATCACAGGTCACCGTATTTATGGGATTCCATGGGGAGCTTACAGTAGGGGACTACATGGGGAGCTTAACAACCTGGACATTCCTCCCATCATGCACTGCTGTATGAGCGGAATACTCCCACTGGAATATCCAGTTAAGTGGATTATCCCTCTGTGCAGCAGAACTGGCATGTCACTCAAAAATATGTAACTTTCACATTATTCAGGTTATTTTACCGAATTACCGTTCAGTAGATAGCTGGGGTATGAGCACACCTTTCGTGAAAGTACCGCTCAGATCCCAGCATAAATAACCGAACGCCGCACGAAAACACATTATTTTACATTCACCTTAAAGTACCGAATGCATATAGGGGAATAAACTGCCGAATGACCGGTACTCCCGAACGGCCTGGAAGTCCAGCGGTATTCGTGCCGTCGAGTAGCCGATTTTTAGTTCCAGGCGCTCGACAACCAAATACCGCTGGGCTAACAAGGAATCCAAGATGGCCAACCGCTGCGTGGTCGGTAGCCGAACTGCGGCCACCCTCAATCTCAATAATCACTAAAGGATACATTGTTGCAATACTTAATGGGAGCCACACGACCTCCTGTGTGTGGTCTCCCAATCGGTAGTTTGTTCGTTTCATGAACAGTGTTGAAATTCACTCTTCGTGAAACTACTGTATGAATGCTGGTGGCTTTCCTTCCTCCAGCATACAAATGCTCTCGTTCGCATAAAATGAAGAAATAGGTACACGCTTGGTTCTAACATTCCTAAAGTCACAGCAACACATTAATACACATACAGTCTTAAGTGGCTAGTTCTGCCACACATAGTGTGTGTAATACAGGGAACATAGTGTAATAGTGTAATACGGGGAGCACAGTGTGTGTGTAATACAGGGAGCCCTGTGTGTGTGTTTGTGTATTACAAGGTACAGTTTGTTAACCAATGTGTTAGAAAAACGCTATTGTGCAAATAAATGCCAAATAGTGAAAAGTGTGTATCGCTTTAACAAATAAACACTTACTCCTGGAATTCTCAGGAGATATGGGCAATGGGTGGGAAAATCCTAAAAATTAAATATATAAAATATGGTGCAATATGATCGGTAGAGTGGTGAGAGAAATATCTTATACTGGATTCACTCACATGGTCTAGAGCAGGGATAGGCAACCTTCGGCACTCCAGATGTTTTGGACTACATCCCCCATAATGCTCTGACACCCTTAGTGCTGGCAAAGCATCATGGGAGGTGTAGTCCAAAACATCTGGAGTGCCGAAGTTTGCATATGCCTGGTCTAGAGCCTCTTAAGGGCTGGCTCTGATCTTGTCCGCTTTTTTGTGTTATTATTATTATTATTATTATTATTATTATTATTATTATTATTATTTTTAAAGAGCGCCGTCAAATTCCTTAAGGTGACACACACCCTAAATGTCCATATTAGGCGAAAACCTCAAAATGGAGAAAAAAAAATGGAGAGAACAGGGAAGCAATGCTGACCCTGGTGCAGAAATCCTTGATGTAAAAGAGTGCAAAATATAAAGATTTACTTCTCACCTTATCAGGAGCCTATAACTGGGCTCCAAGTATGTGGATATTGTGTCAAATTAGAGTGACACAGCCCTTCTTTAAGCAGCATAGATGTTTCACCAGACTTCTTTGTAAAAAAAAAAAGTAACATTTATTGTAACATATACTATAAAACAATAAAATCAATATACTTAAGTGCTGGTGATGAGTCCAAGACACATTTCACCTGTATAATTCGGCATTATCAATTGGTAATTGAAAGTGCTGCTAGTTCAAATTTAAATACCCCATGGAGGGGAATTGATTGGTGAATGGTGTCCGTGATACATCCAATCATGGTGCTCGTATCGGTGGGAGTGTTGGAACTCAACTGTGAATGATGTTTCCTATGTTGTGAGGTCATCACGCACGATGGCTCGTGTTTGTGTGTGTGTGTGACATCACATGCGGAAGTAGGCAACGTCCAAAATTAGACTGCGTGCATATGTCCGTTCCACATTGATAGTGCTCCACCTAAATAAACACGTGTCTGGAATATCCTCTCAGACTTCCGGCCGTGAAGTGGGCGTATCGTTTCTTGAAATAGCGTCCGCCATTTTTCTTAAGGGCAATGTAATGGAAAAGGAGTGTTCATAAATAGTCCGATATTCATCAGATTTCAAGGGATGTTCTTGGGTAGTGTTGTTCTCAGCAGAACATAATGATAAAATAACAGGAATAGAACATGGATTATGCAGTAAGAACATAGGACAAACAGAGATGAAATGGATTTTTAATTTGAACACGATGCAACGATATGGACTGAATGATGACTTCGAAATATGCCTTTTTTTTTTTTTTTTTGTTCTATCAAGCATCTATATTATTTCTATTTTTAAGTATTTATGTAGCAGACCGGCAATATTAAATCCCACGAATTCAGCTGGTACATACAGTAATCCACAGTCAAGCGCTAAAAAAAACAAGGTAATATCCCAAATCCCCCAGTAACCGGACGAAACACAGTTCTGGGAGTCAACTGAGGTTTTTATTTGCAGCTCCAGTATTTATGCAAGTCCCCATGCAAGGGGTTTCCCTACTGTCATTGCAGGGATAATACAGTAGGGGACTACATGGGGGACTTCACATTCTGGGCATTTCTCCCATCAGGCACTGCTGCACGAGAGGGATACTCCCACTGGAATATACCGTTAAGTGGATTATCCCTCCGTGCAGCAGAACCGGCGATTCACTTTAAAATACATAACTTTGCTTGTACTTGGTTTATTTAAACGAATGGACGTTCGGTAGATAGCTGGGGTCTGAGCACACAGTTCGTGAGAATACCGCTCAGATCCCAGCTAAAACAACCGAACGCTGCACGAAAAACACATTATTTATAACACAAGTTAAAAGTACCGATTTGCATAGAGGGACCAAACAACCGAACGTCCCGGGACTCCCGAACGGTCTGGAAGCCCAGCGGTGTTCGCACCGTCGAGTAGCCGTTTTCAGGTCCGTGCGCTCGACGACCAAACACCGCTGGGGAACAAAGGATCCAAGATGGCCGACCGCTCCATGGTCGGTAGCCGAACGACGGCCACCTAGGAGAGCCTCTAATTACCTAGCACCACACGTCCCTTAGTGGGTGGGCTATTGAAGTATAGTTCATTCGGTTCACGAACGGCCCGCAAAGGTGCTGTTCGTGAAACGAAACACAGTATGGCTATCTGCTTTTGGCAGATAGCTGGCACGAACAATGCATATACAGAAAAGGCAGTCAATTACAGCCAGGCACATAATACAGTATAATAAAGGTACAGGTCACTTTTCCCACATATTGTCCAAGTGGCTAGTTTTGCCACAATTTATAATTCTAAATTTTAGAATAAAGAGAACCCAATTGCGTCCTCTTTTACATTTATATGAAGTCGTCATTGTAATGGACCGATTTGCACACAAGAGGTTAAAAACCGTTTTAGGCGACATTCCTCTTTCAGATGCACAGGCAGTTACTGCAAACACATGAATTCTCTAACTCCCGAACTGGAACCATTAGAATGCTGTAAACCGCCGAACAGGAAAAACCATACGAACAGCTTACACTCCTGGCAGTCGAACTGTAACAGCATAAAATCCAATTCCCCCCCAAGAACGAGACGACACTTTGTTTGAGGGTCAAGCAGAACTGATTTACTGGGGCTACCTGCACGGCTTTTATGCAGGTCTCCCACCTGGATGACACACCAGGGGACCAGATGGAAGACTGGGATACAAAGGGTAAAAAGACCAATCACAAGCTTACACATTTAAATACTCTCACAATGCATTATAATCCCTCCTCTCTCTCCTGGAGATAATTGGGAAGTAATCCAATTATATCCAAGGACAGAGGCCAACTCCATTAAGCACATGTTACCAAAAAGACAGAAAAATATACAATTTTGCAAAGATTACACAAAACATATACATTCAACATATCCCCAGATAGCTTAGATATGAGCGCACATTATTGCTGAATGGCGCTCCGATACAATACACATAGTTAAATCACCATGGAGCCAAAGTCTTTCATACAGTCTTTCAGTATACGAATGGACTCCATGGCATAACTATCTGGGGTAACATTGTTCACATAATGAAAGTCCCGAATGAACCGGTGTTCGTTTCTTTGCAGGAGAAAAGGCACGAATAAGCCTTTCTGCAGGGAAAATAAAAGGTTTTTAACATGGGGCCATAGTCCAGCGGCAGGAGGTGGGCGACCAGGCTCCTCCAGTGGCGAGGTTGGTTCCGCCACAGTCATACCAACTGTACCTTTAAGAATGTAACGGACCGTTTTGCTCACCAGAGGTTAAAAACCGTTTAGGCGATATTCCCCTTTCCAGATACACCGACAGCTACTGTAAGCACCGATCTCCCGAACGAGAAAAACCTGAACACTGGAAATATCCGAACAGGAAAACCATACGAAAGGGTTACACTCCTGGCAGTCAGCATACAATCCAATTCCCCCAATAACGAGGCGACACTTCGTTTGAGGGTCAAGCAGAATCTGACTGTACTGGCACAGCCTCTTTTATTCCCAATCCACACACATAGTACTGCCCACAGGGTTTTACAGAACAACCAATCAATCCGTACAATACACACACTCCCACACAAAATCCTCCCCTCTGCCTGTGACATGATTACTGAACACAATGGGTGATATAATTATCACAGGCAGAGGAATACAGTTTTTCCACATTATTCATAACTTTGAAAGTATGCATCACATTCACATAAAACATACATTTTCTGAATCTGCATACTCCAAATGCAAACATATGTCAAAATCATCCAAATTGGTCCATTGGTTCAAAAGATAGAGCGATGTCCTTTGTGACCAAATGAAGCATGGCTTTTCTGCCCAAAACCAGTTCCACAGAGTCTTCTATCCTGGAGATAATTGGGAAGTAATCCAATTATCTCCAAGGACCGAGGCAAAACTCCTTAAGCACATGGCAGTAAAATACACAAGGTTACCTTTATTACATAAAATACAGACATTCTACCTATCCCCAGATAGCTTAGATCTGAACGCACATTACCGGATGGCGCTCAGATTACATACATACAGTTCAATCGCCATGGAGCCAAAGTCTTTTATGCAGTCTTTCAGTATACGGCTGGGCTCCATGACATGGCTTTAACAGTCCGCAGAAAGGCACAAGCCAGCCTTTCTGCAGGGGCCATAGTCTAAAGGCAGCAGGCGAGCAACCAGGCTTCTCCAGTGCACAGTGGCAAGGTTGGTTCCGCCACAAAGAACATAACAATATATGTATATATCCATTTTATAACCTCTATATTAAATGCATCCATACATCTGATTTTCAGCATGGAAGCACTGTCACTTTATTCATTTCTAGTTTCCTTTTATGAGTACTGCATAATCCATGTTCTATTCCTGTTATTTTATCATTATGTTCTGCTGAGAACAACACTACCCAGGAACATCCCTTGAAATCTGATGAATATCAGACTATTTATGAACACTCCTTTTCCATTACATTGCCCTTAAGAAAAATGGTAGACGCTATTTCAAGAAACGATACGCCCACTTCACGGCCGGAAGTCTGAGAGGATATTCCAAACACGTGTTTATCTAGGTGGAGCACTATCAATGTGGAACGGACATATACATGCAGTCTAATTTTGGACATTGCCTACTTCCGCATGTGATGTCACACACACACACAAACACGAGCCATCGTGCGTGATGACCTCACAACATAGGAAACATCATTCACAGTTGAGTCCCAACACTCCCACCGATAACAGCGCCGTGATTGGATGTATCACGGACACCATTCATTTAAACTTGAACTAGCAGCACTTTCAATTACCAATTGATAATGCCGAATTATACAGGCGAAACGCGTCTTGGACTCATCACCAGCACTTCAGTATATTGATTTTATTGTTTTATAGTATATGTTACAATAAATGTTACTTTTTTTTTTTACAAAGAAGTCTGGTGAAACATCTATGCTGCTTAAAGAAGGGCTGTGTCACTCTAATTTGACACAATATCCACATACTTGGAGCCCAGTTATAGGCTCCTGATAAGGTGAGAAGTAAATCTTTATTTATATTTTGCACTCTTTTACATCAAGGATTTCTGCACAAGGGTCAGCATTGCTTCCCTGTTCTCTCCATTTTTTTTTTGTCTCCATTTTGAGGTTTTCGCCTAATATGGACGTTTAGGGTGTGTGTCACCTTAAGGACACAAAAGCGGACGAGATCAGTGCCGGTCTTTAAGAGGCTTTAGACCATGTGAGTGAATCCAGTATAAGATATTTCTCTCACCACTCTACCGATCATATTGCACCATATTTTATATATTTCATTTTTAGGATTTTCCCACCCATTGCCCATATCTCCTGAGAATTCCAGGAGTAAGTGTGTGTTTGTTTGTTTGTTTGTTAAAGCGCTACACACCTTTCACTATTTGGCATTTATATGCACAATAGCGTTTTTCTAACACATTGGATTTCTAGTAGATTGGAGAGTTCCTACTTTAGTGTGGAAGCTGCTCTCACTTTTCTTGTACTGTATTGTATTTTATTCTACGATAAGCGCCTTTTAATCACAGAATATCCACCCCATGTTACTACAGTGTGTTAACCAAATGCGACATTTATGTTCAAATAAATAAAAATAACTAAAAAAAAAAAAAAAAGCTTCACTGATTACTCCTGATATGTCAGGATATTAATTAATGTTTACAAGTTGTAAAACAAATACTGCAAAGAGTGAATTACGGTGGTTGTGTTTTTAAAGCTAAAAACTTTGCTATACTGTATTTAAAAAAAGCTACAAAAACTATATATTTGTAGAAAGTACGCCCCCCCTGGCTATGGAACTAAGTGCGTTTTGACACTTTTTATTTAACCGTTTTATCAGAAACCTCGAGGAGATCTCCTATGTATGTACTATTCTTTTTGTGTTTTTCATGGAAAATTTCAGACCACTGGTATCCCACTGTGTGTATATATACATGTTGGTATTCTGCCAACATTCGTAAATACGATGTTTCACATATATACCCTTGCCAGGAGTTTGAGGGACTTTATGGTCAAATAACAGATCTGGCCTAACTTTGACATGCCTGTTTGCTTATTGGGGACTTAATATGGTAAAGTGACACTATCTGGGTCACCGTACAGAGCAGCTTCAAGCAGTGGTGCTATTTCTAATCCTACCTCTGACACTACCTGTGAGGGATTCCCTCTGCTGATGTCCGTAGTGGCACAGGGATTCCCCAACTTGCACCGTACAGAGCAGTGTGTGAGTGCTTTCTGAACTGTTTGATTCCAGGATCAGTGGGAGATCTCACTCATGGTGCAGATTGTGCCAATCACACAGTGGTCAATGCTGGATAGCAGGCACAGACCAATGCCAATCAATGTTGGTGTTGGCAGGGGGGGGCATGAAGGGAGACCTGGGCTCTGTCTGGGATTACTGAGAGGTGACTTGACAAAGGCTCAGGACAGCCGAAACGCTGTCTACATTTTTGTACTCCACAATAAAGTCTGCTTGCTGAAGAAACTACTGGGAGTGCCCAACTTTACTATTTTGTTCCCTCCCTGTTTTTTATCACCCTAGTGGGAGTACTCCCTGGAAAATGTGTGTGTGTGTGTGTGTGTGTGTGTGTGCAAGGTCCTCTGCAAATTCTATAAGACTACCTGGGACCAGGACTGACAGAGGGGAACATCAGATATCTAATGATACCTGGGGCTCCCTGGTACAAGCATGGATGTAGCCCAGCTGCTACCTTAACGTTATAACCATGTATGCCAGCAGTGGGCAATAAAGCCACCATAGACCATAATAAGGTCCATAAGAGGTTAAATTTAGAAATCCATAGCTCTTTATCCTCTCACTGGGCGCCTCCATCTTAGCTCCCTGTCAATCATTGTTATAAGCTCCGCCCTTTACACCTGGCAGTCAGTATAGAGAGAGCCACCTCCATCTTAGCTCCCTGTCAATCATTGTTATAAGCTCAGCCCTTTACACCTGGCAGTCAGTATAGAGAGAGCCACCTCCATCTTAGCTCCCTGTCAATCATTGTTATAAGCTCCACCCTTTACACCTGGCAGTCAGTATAGAGAGAGCCATCTCCATCTTAGCTCCCTGTCAATCATTGTTATAAGCTCCACCCTTTACACCTGGCAGTCAGTATAGAGAGAGCCGTCTCCATCTTAGCTCCTGTCAGTCATTGTTATGAGCTCCGCCCATTACACCTGGCAGTCAGTATAGAGAGAGCCACCTCCATCTTAGCTCCCTGTCAATCATTGTTATAAGCTCCGCCCTTTACACCTGGCAGTCAGTATAGAGAGAGCCGCCTCCATCTTAGCTCCCTGTCAATCATTGTTATAAGCTCCGCCCATTACACCTGGCAGTCAGTATAGAGAGAGCCGCCTCCATCTTAGCTCCCTGTCAATCATTGTTATAAGCTCCGCCCTTTACACCTGGCAGTCAGTATAGAGAGAGCCGCCTCCATCTTGGCTCCCTGTCAATCATTGTTATAAGCTCCGCCCTTTACACCTGGCAGTCAGTATAGAGAGAGCCACCTCCATCTTAGCTCCCTGTCAATCATTGTTATAAGCTCCGCCCTTTACACCTGGCAGTCAGTATAGAGAGAGCCGCCTCCATCTTAGCTCCCTGTCAATCATTGTTATAAGCTCCGCCCTTTACACCTGGCAGTCAGTATAGAGAGAGCCGCCTCCATCTTAGCTCCCTGTCAATCATTGTTACAAGCTCCGCCCTTTACACCTGGCAGTCAGTATAGAGAGACACCTCCATCTTAGCTCCCTGTCAATCATTGTTATAAGCTCCGCCCTTTACACCTGGCAGTCAGTATAGAGAGAGCCACCTCCATCTTAGCTCCCTGTCAATCATTGTTATAAGCTCCGCCCTTTACACCTGGCGGTCAGTATAGAGAGAGCCACCTCCATCTTAGCTCCCTGTCAATCATTGTTATAAGCTCCGCCCTTTACACCTGGCAGTCAGTATAGAGAGCCACCTCCATCTTAGCTCCCTGTCAATCATTGTTATAAGCTCCGCCCTTTACACCTGGCAGTCAGTATAGAGAGAGCTGCCTCCATCTTAGCTCCCTGTCAATCATTGTTATAAGCTCCGCCCTTTACACCTGGCAGTCAGTATAGAGAGAGCCACCTCCAACTTAGCTCCCTGTCAATCATTGTTATAAGCTCCACCCTTTACACCTGGCAGTCAGTATAGAGAGAGCCGCCTCCATCTCAGCTCCCTGTCAATCATTGTTATAAGCTCCGCCCTTTACACCTGGCAGTCAGTATAGAGAGAGCCATCTCCATCCTAGCTCCCTGTCAATCATTGTTATAAGCTCCGCCCTTTACACCTGGCAGTCAGTATAGAGAGAGCCGCCTCCATCTTAGCTCCCTGTCAATCATTGTTATAAGCTCCGCCCTTTACACCTGGCAGTCGGTATAGAGAGAGCCGCCTCCATCTTAGCTCCCTGTCAATCATTGTTATAAGCTCCGCCCTTTACGCCTGGCAGTCAGTATAGAGAGAGAGCCACCTCCATCTTAGCTCCCTGTCAATCATTGTTATAAGCTCCGCCCTTTACACCTGGCAGTCAGTATAGAGAGCCGCCTCCATCTTAGCTCCCTGTCAATCATTGTTATAAGCTCCGCCCTTTACACCTGGCAGTCAGTATAGAGAGAGCCGCCTCCATCTTAGCTCCCTGTCAATCATTGTTATAAGCTCCGCCCTTTACACCTGGCAGTCAGTATAGAGAGAGCCGCCTCCATCTCAGCTCCCTGTCAATCATTGTTATAAGCTCCGTCCTTTACACCTGGAAGACTTGAATTTCTCCATTTGCATTGTATGCCTGTCTGTGCCTGGATGGAACAGGATTATGCTGTAAATGTATATAAATTTAAATAAAAACTGTCTTTTTAATGCATGAAAGGTTGACACAAGTTACGGGTTATTTTCACTGTTCATTGAATGGTGTAAATTTCAGAGAACTGACAGTTTCCCTTTACATTTAAGGCCGCATTAGCCAAACTGGAAACATTTTCCAAGTTGGCTACTTTGGCTGTAAAATTCCTGAGTCTTCCCACTTTAGTGAATGTAAATCATATTGATGGTGTTACTTGAAAGGGGATCCACTATTTCCCCATTTTTTTAATATGCTGTTTGTTTATCCCTGTATTCAACAAATTCATACCTCCCAACATTTCTCATTCATTTTAGGGTGTGGGATGACCAGGGACGGGGCTGTACTGAGTGATTGGGGTGGCCAGGGACGGGGCTGTACTGAGTGATTGGGGGTGGGGCAGCCAGGGACGGGGCTGTACTGAGTGATTGGGATTGGGGTGGCCAGGGACGGGGCTGTACTGAGTGATTGGGGTTGGGGTGGCCAGGGACGGGGCTGTACTGAGTGATTGGGGTTGGGGTGGCCAGGGACGGGACTGTACTGAGTGATGTGATGTGGGGTGGGGCTGTACTGAGTGATTGGGGATGGGGAAGCCAGGGACGGGGCTGTACTGAGTGATTGGGGGTGGGGCGGCCAGGGACGGGGCTGTACTGAGTGGTTGGGGTTGGGGTGGCCAGGGACGGGGCTGTACTGAGTGATTGGGGTTGCGGTGGCCAGGGACGGGACTGTACTGAGTGATGTGATGTGGGGTGGGGTGGGGCTGTACTGAGTGATTGGGGGTGAGGTGGCCAGGGACGGGGCTGTACTGATTGATTGGGGATGGGGAGGCCAGGGACGGGGCTGTACTGAGTGATTGGGGGTGGGGTGGCCAGGGACGGGGGCTGTACTGAGTGATTTGGGGGTGGGGTGGCCAAGGACTGTCTTTCATAAATAGGGACACCTGGGATGTATGACTAATTTGTGTTTGTGAGATCTGAAAACTAGTTTAAAGAAACCATATAGGGTCAGGAACAGTGTATTCCTGACCCTATTGTGTTAAAACCCCTTTTTACATAGCCAGGCGTCCATAGATTGCCCCTTTAATATAGCCTGGCGTCCAACTTCAACATAGCCTGGCATTTTGGTCCATATGTTACCATATTATAATTTGTTCCTATATAATTGTTACCATTTATCCCTGTAGATTGTCACTGTAATTTTCTGTGCATGCAGTTTTTGTCATTTAATGTTTTGGACCTTATTTTCACGTACAGTTAATAATATTTTGGGTAATTTAACATAACATGGTGTTGTGGGGCGTATCCAGCGACTGCGCATAGTGGACTCATGCTGCAATTGCTCCAGAGAAATTGCCTTTTCCTAGCCTTTTTAATCTTTACTTCAGGACCTGATGGAGCTGCCTGCTGTCTTGCATCTTCTATACCAGGGGTCCTCAAACTTTTTTAAACAGGGGGCCAGTTCACAGTCCCTCAGACACTGCTGGGGGCCGGACTATAGTGTGTTGTTTTTTTTTTGTTTTTTTTGTTTTTTTTTTTAAATCAAATTCCTATATATAGTGAAACAGACACATAGACATATACAGACACAAACACGCATAAGGACATAGACATACATACTGACATAGAGAGACAGACATATACATACATACAGAACTACATACTGACCTACATATACATACATACACACAGAGACAGACATACATACATACACACACACACACACACAGCTAATTTTTCTTACTTTTTTTGCAGGTGGATGGCTGGGACTGATGGGAGTCGGCTTGGCTCTCTTCCCTCCCGCGCGGAGGGAACTGGGAGGAAGTGCCGGCCCCTCCCTCCCTCCCAGCACTGCTTTGCGGTTGCACATTTTTAAAGGGGCCCAATCGCGCTATTACACGGCCACAGCGCTGACCGGGCCCCTGAAGATACAGGGCCCATCGGGTGGCCCTGAGTGCTGGGGCCGGGTTCAGGATCCTGGCGGGCCGTAGTTTGAGGACCCCTGTTCTATCAGATCATGGGGTGCAAAACCAGGGCCTCGAGAGAGGCAACCTACATAAGAAATCCCCAGAAATCATGGAGTTATTCCATCACGCTCCTAGGCCGCGTGCTTCCAAGATGACTCAGAATACAGCAATGAGGAGGATATACCTACCTCTGCTCTGACATCTGTTGCCAGGTCAGGCTTATCTTCAGTGGCTGCTCAACCTCCGTATTGGGATTCTGGTACCAGTCCACACACACCACAGCCCAGGCCTTCTCAAACAGAAGTGTCAGGCAGTGCAACTAGTAGTAGTTGAGACCCACTAGACTCCTTGAATGACTTGCCGGTGGCTGGACCAGGCTCACTAGAGACAGATGCTGATTTGCCTGAATGTAAGGCTGACATTAAAGTACTTCACTGCAAAATAAAAGCGATTTTCGCAGCAGACATATCAGTGGCGAGAGAGGAGAGAACCACCCTGTCGGGCCTCATACAAGCGTTTGAAGAGGTTGAAGGAGATATTAGGGACAGACAGCAGGATATGGCCACTGCAGTTACCCAACTACAAACCCAGCAAAATTTACATGAGGCGAAACTGGCGCTTATAGAAGACCTGCTCTGACAACGGCATGTCCAGATACAAGACCTACCAGAAAGTATTTCCATGCTGGAGATGCCCCATTTTCTTAGGAGGCTAAACATGTAGCAGTTGAGATCCACTTTAGGTTGCCTCAGTTGCCCAAGGCCCCAGAGGATGTACCTCTGGATCTGCTGGTGAGGTTCTCGGTGGAGGCTGACAAAGCCGTAGTTATTGTTGCAGCTCGGGTCTCTTCTACGCACGGATTTAAGGACTTTTGTCACACTACTATAGCCTAGAGGCAACAGTTCAGACCCATCACCAAGCTCTTGAGTGAAAAGAACGTCGCTTACATGTCGGGTCCAGGGTGCGTACCAGCCATGGGGGCAAAGAACTGCAGACATTTCTGGGGGTAAGAGCTTTATCACAGCTATGGGAATCCCTTGGCCTATGACGCCAACAACAACCCCTCCAACGTCCGCTGGGACTAAGGCATGACAAGCTGGACTGTTGACATCTAGCTGTTCTACCCTGCTAAAAAGCTTCCTGCTGCCGCACTCACCTGAACTGAGGGGACTCCAAGGCATATTCTTAGTCTTTCAGCTGACTCCACTTTATTCTTACTTTTCAGTTACATTACTTTCACAGTACATTTTGTTATTGTCAATTAGGACATCATGTCGTCATGTCACTAGGATCTCCTTCTTCCTTAATAGCCCATACCTCCCGAGGATCTCCTGCTTCCTTAATATACCATACCTCCCGAGGATCTCCATCTTCCTTAATAGCCCATACCTCCCGAGGATCTCCTGCTTCCTTAATATACCATACCTCCCGAGGATCTCCATCTTCCTTAATAGCCCATACCTCCCGAGGATCTCCATCTTCCTTAATAGCCCATACCTCCCGAGGATCTCCTTCTTCCTTAATAGCCCATACCTCCCGAGGATGATCTTCTTCCTTAATAGCCCATACCTCCCGAGGATCTCCTTTTTCCTTAAAAACCCATACCTCCCGAGGATGATCTTCTTCCTTAATAGCCCATACCTCCCGAGGATGATCTTCTTACTTAATATCCCATACCTTCCGAGGATCTCCTCCTTCCTTAATAACCCATACCTCCTGAGGATGATCTTCCTTACTAGCCCATACCTCCCGAGGATGATCTTCTTCCTTAATAGCCCATACCTCCCGAGGATGATCTTCTTCCTTAATAGCCCATACCTCCCAAGGATGATCTTCTTCCTTAATAGCCCATACCTTCCGGGGATCTGCTCCTTCCTTAATAACCCATACCTCCTGAGGATGATCTTCCTTAATAGCCCATACCTCCTGAGGATGATCTTCTTCCTTAATAGCCCATGATCTTCTTCCTTAATAGCCCATACCTCCCGAGGATGATCTTCTTCCTTAATAGCTCATACCTTCCGAGGATCTCCTCCTTCCTTAATAGCCCATACCTTCCGAGGATCTCCTCCTTCCTTAATAGCCCATACCTTCCGAGGATCTCCTCCTTCCTTAATAGCCCATACCTTCCGAGGATCTCCTCCTTCCTTAATAGCCCATACCTCCCGAGGATGATCTCCTTCCTTAATAGCCCATACCTCCCGAGGATCTCCTGACTTGTTATTGGCCGGTAATAGCTCTTGCTCTTTCTGATTAATTTAGCATGTTGTTGTTAGCGTATGTTTGTTTATTTGTCAGAGTCATTATGATGTATAACTTTTATAAAACATTGTGTAGTATTTTTAATTATTACATATTGTTATTGTGTATGCTGGTGTTTTCCGTATTTCCTCCTCTGTATGGCATTGCATGTTTTGTGAACCTTTGCTGGCACCTCCGTTAAAAATTGATTGACAAAACCTGGCGTTATGGTCCATAGATTGCCCTGTTTACTGATGGTGTAAGTCAAGCATAGGCAACCTTCGGCACTGCAGATGTTTTGGACTACACCTCCCATGATTCTTTGCCAGCGTTATGGGGGATATAGTCCACAACATCTGAAGTCCCGAAGGTTGCCTATCCCTGGTGTAGGTGATCCATTTCTGCAGAGTAAATATAAAGTGCCACGTTCCCTCGCTCTGTTTCCCACTGACGTGTGATTAGTGCAATGTTCTGTCGCTTTCTTTATGATAACATGTAAATTCACAAATCTTATTTTTGTGGTAAACTCATTGGGGAAACATCCCAAATGCATGGAATAGCCTTCCAGCTGAAGTGGTAAAGGCTAACACAGTAAAGGTGTTTAAGCATGCGTGGGATAGGCATAAGGCTATCCTAACTATAAGATAAGGCCAGGGACTAATGAAAGTATTAAGAAAATTGGGCAGACTAGATGGGCCAAATGGTTTTTATCCGCCATCACATTCCATGTTTCTATGTAAACACTCACTCCAGGTCCTGATCACGTCTAGCTGGGGAGGAGAAGAATGCCTCTCATGGGGCAGATTCCCATTACTATGCTCGCTGGTACCCACTCAGTGCTGGCAGTGCGTGCACTCACTCGGTGCTATAAATGGCAGTGCGTGCACTCACTCGGTGCTATAAATGGCAGTGCGTGCACTCACTCGGTGCTTTATATGGCATTGCGTGCAGTCACTTGGTACTATCATGGTGTCAGACTGGCCCGAGTACCATGACATGTCCTAGTCATTATGTGGGGAGCGTAAGGTCCGGTTAAACTCCCTGCGACCCTAGAAGTATGTAAAGTGAGGACACTATGTATTTACTATCGTATAGCATCCTCTGTAGCTGCCATATTTCTACTGTGGCAAACCTAGCCACTTTAGATTGTGCTGTTATATGTCTAAAGGTTGTCCTAGCAAGCTGGTCCAATTCTGTTAGTTTATGTATTTGATGATAACTGTAATAGAGAGAATTCATATGGTAGTTTCACGAACAGTGACTTTCCACACTGTTTGTGAAACGAATAAAGTACCGAATGGGAACCCACACACAGGGGGTCGTGTGGCTCCCATTAACCGATTGCAACATTGTAGCAATCGCCTGCTAATTGATTTCCCGGGTGGCCGTCGTTCGGCTACCGACCACGAGGCGGCAGCTATCTTGGATTTCCCTTTTGCCCAGCGGTGTTTGGTCATCGAATGCCTGGAACTAAAATCGGCTACTAACGGCACAAACACCACTGGACTTCCAGGCCGTTCGGGAGCGCCGGTCTTTCGTTACTTTTTCCTCACTTATATATTCGTGTCTTTTATGATGAATGTATGTTAAAGTATATTTCGTACGGCGTTCGGCTGATTATGCTGGGATCTGAGCGGTACTTTCACGAAGTGTGCGCTCAGACCCCAGCTATCTGCCGAACGGTCATTCGGTACAGTGACATGAATAAAATGAAAGTTATGGATTTTTATGTAAAAAGCCGGTTCTGCTGTACGGAGGGATAATCCACTTAACAGGATATTCTGTGGGAGTATCCCTCTCATACAGCAGTTCATGGTGGGAGAAATGTCCTGCATATTCAGTTCCCCATGTAGTCCCCTACTGTACAACCCCTGTAAAGTAATTAAGGAAACCCCTTGCATGGGGAACCACATAAATACTGGAGCTTATGAATAAAATCGTCAATTGACTCCCAGAACTGTGTTTCGTCCGGTTACTGCGGGATTTGGGATATTGCCTTCATTTTCAGCGCTTTCCTTGGATTACCTTCTGTACCAGCGGAGATATTGGGATTTAATATTGCAGCTCCGCTACATCTACCCTGGGTAATAGTGTCAGTGTACGCCATGCAGCAGCTAAAAATGACATTTAATCTGTCTTGGCTGTGAGAAGCCTCCAAACAGGATTCATTATTCCATATGTTTTCTATCAGTAATGGCTGCCATTTGGGCAAGTTTGGCAAACATGGAATAAATCAGTGAGTTGGCACCATGCCCAGATTACACAGAATGCGTTTTCACTCATAATATGTACGCGTTGTACTGAGCCATCAAAAAGGATCTTTATTTATTTAATAGCATAAATCTGCTCTTGTAATGAGCTGTTATGTTTTCATTTTATAAAGAAAATCCGCTACGATTAAAAACCAGCCTGTTCGCGGTATTTTCATTTTACAAAGGTTTTCTTGTTTTTGTTTTTTATTGCACTATTAATGCATTTTACCAAGGTTAAAATTATGCAATAAAGAACTAAAAAAAATAGTTTGTAAAAAAAATAAAAATAAATAACCAGTTTCAAGGGGAATTATTGTGAGCAATTTTAATGTTGCAATCTTGTAACGTATATTTATTACTTGCTTTGTTGTAGTGATAGTTTATAATATATTAGGGTTTTATTCAAGCCTCTCTGAATCACTCAGTGAGCGGGGGTCAGTGTCCTCTTTTGATCAGTGCGTATCAGGCTGCTGCCACTGATCCAAGCAGTTCGACAGACCAACTGCTGTGTGTAGAATACTCACACTGGAGGGGGGCATTAACCAACCCCCTTCCCAAAATATCTTTTACACTAAAGGGATACGGACATTACAATGTAACTGCTGTTTGTAGAATACTCAGGGAACACAGGAGCTCACACTGGAGGGGGGGATTAACCAAACCCCCCAATATCTTTTAGACTAAATGGATACGGACATTACAATGTAACTGCTGTCTGTAGAATACTCAGGGAACCCAGCAGCTCACACTGGAGGGGGCAATTAACAAAACCCCCCCAATATCTTTAACACTAAAGGGATACGGACATTACAATGTAACTGCTGTCTGTAGAATACTCAGGGAACCCAGCAGCTCACACTGGAGGGGGCAATTAACCAAACCCCCCCAATATCTTTTACACTAAATGGATACGGACATTACAATGTAACTGCTGTTTGTAGAATACTCAGGGAACCCAGCAGCTCACAGTGGAGGGGGGGGGTGGGGGGGAGTAATCAAACCCTCCCCCATATCTTTTACACTAAAGGGATGTGGACATTACTATGTAACTCCTGTCTGTGTAGATGACTATGTCAATTTTAGGCCCATAGTTATCAGACCATGATTTGGGAATCGATCTGAAAATTGCACGCTTTGTGTCCTGTATTAATTAAATAAAAACGTCCAGGAACATGTAATCTACTAGGAGACCCCAAACCTAGCTGATAACGTGGGGATCCTTGACGCTATCATGTTACCTGTGAGGCAGGCTTTGTGTTGACATAATGATGGATGCAGAACCACCCACTGACACGCAAGTAGAAAAGCTAAGAAATAAACCTTTAATTCACTTGAAACAATGTTTTAAGGTTTTCATTTGAAATGTTCTCTCTGTTCGCAGGTTTCTGTGAAATGGCATCTGATATTAATGATGTTGGGGTTTGGAGGCAAACGAGAATCCTTCTGTACAAGAATTATCTTGTGAAATGCCGCACGAAGAAGGATAGTATTCAGGTAGGGGAATATACTCATCATAGCTCCCATTACCCTCAGCCGGCAATGTTTTTATTGGACGGTTAACCATTCATGCTGATTCCCTGCTTCTAGGTGACTTGTCTCGTAAGTTCTCACCATTGGGAGGGCTCTCCTGGCACCATAACTACTACAGCGTGATGCGGTGCTTACTACTAACCAAGGAGGAATTACAAAGGACCTGCCCGAATTAGTTAATTAATTTAATTTCTGCAGGCCAGGAATGTTACAGTCCGCTGTAGTGATTATGGTGCTTGGAGTCTTTCTTTAATTCACTTCCTAACTGCTAATGCTAAATGTTGCCAACAACACTTTTCATGTACTGCACAACAGCATGTAAGTTTGTCGTGTACCGAGTAACATGATTGTAATGGATTGACGGGCACCTCCATTGGGTACCTCCATTGAAGGATGCTCCTAGCGCTTCCTGAGGATTCCAAGCACTGCAGCAGACACCATAACCACTGTAGACTCCTCCAAAGAGCAAGGCAGGAACAAGCTCTTACAAGAGCTTAGTAGTGATATAGCAAGGGAGTATGAATAGCATAGCAATCCCTTGTAGCAGATTCCCCCAATAAGAGACGGCACTCCAAATTGAGGGTGAAATAGAACTGCCAGAGCTGTTTATTGTTCTTATATACACATTCTTACACATTTGTACCACCCACAGGGTTTTGTAAAACAACCAATAAACATGTACAATACACTCAGACACTCCCACACAAAATCCTCCCCTCTGCCTGTGATACAATTACCTTACACAATGGGTTACTCTAATTATCACAGGCAGGAAAATACAGAGTTTTACACAATATTCATAACTTTAAAAGTATGCATCACATTCACATAAACTTACATTTTCAGAATCAGCATACTCCAAATACAAACATATGTCAAAATCATACAAATTGGTCCAGTGGGTCAAAAGTTAGATCGAAGTCCTTTTGTGTACAAATGAAGCATGGCTTTTCTGCTCAAAACTGGTTCCACAGAGTCTTCTATCCTGGAGATAATTGGGAAGTAATCCAATTATCTCCAAGGACAGAGGCAAAACTCCATTAGCTACATGGTAGCAAAAGACAATAAAATACATAAAAAGATATAACTGTGCAGCTATTGCATAAAACAGGTACATTCAACATATCCCCAGATAGCTTAGATCTGAGTGGTGGGTTGCTGAGTGGGCAGAGACCAGCGGTACTCTGCCCTGGTGCCAGCGCTACCACGGGAGTAGCCTGGTTGGAACCCAGCTGAGGAGATGGGATAGTAGGCTCCTCCCTCTGGACCTAGTGTTGCTGCTGGAGGGGAAGACAGGCTGTCTCCCCTTTGGATAAACAGCCCTGCTGCTGGGGGACAGGACCGACCGTCCCTACCCCCTGTGGTTTGGGCACAGACCACGGTCCCATCTGCACAGGTGTGGGGCTTATCATCTCCCCTTGGTGGGCTAGGCTGCCGCTGGGGAGGGGGAACGAGGCTCTCCCCTCCCGGTAGAATACTCTGCCGCTGAGGAGCAGGACCGACTGTCCGTACTCCCTGTAGCTTGGGAGCAGAGACCACGGTCCCATCTGCGCCGGTGGGGAGCTTAGGGTCTCCCCTTGGTGGGCTACGCTGCCACTGGGGAGAGGGGGTAACAAGCTCCTCTCCCTTACACACTTTCAGCCGCTGGGGAGAGGGGGTAACAGGCTCCTCTCCCTGACACTCTCTCTGCTAGTGGAGAGAGGGACCGACTGTCTCCCCTTTCAATATATTGTCCCGCTGCTGGGGAGCGAGACCGACTGTCTCTGCTCCCTGCAGGACACACTCTGCCGCTGGGGAGGAAGGACGGCACATTCAGTTCCCTGTGATACATACAGACGCTGGGAATCTGGGCCGACCGCCCAGCATCCCTGTTGGGCCGGTAGAGAGACTGCAGTACAATCTCCACTTGCCATCTGTGGGTCTTCCCAGGACCAGTCTATGAGGTCCGCTACCTCGGGTACCTCTGGTTTCTGTTGGGGAAGAGGACCGACTGTCTCCTTTCCCATGGAAACACACTGCCGCTGGGGAGGAAGGATGACACCTTCGGCTCCCTGGGACTCACTGCCGCTGGGGAGGAAGGACGGCACCTTCGGCTCCCTGGGATTTGCACTGCCGCTAGGGAGCAAGAACCGATTTGTCTCCACTCCCTGTAACTCACTGCCGCTGGGGTTTCTCCCGACGTCCCATCCCCCTTGTCCTCTCTGTTTCAAATGGCAAGTACTCTCTTACTATTTTCCTCACGGACTGCATGGTTTTCTCAGGGGGGGTTGGGTCCAAAGTAGCCAGCAGCGCGGTAACCTCTCTGTCAAATGCCTCCTGAGTGTACCTGGGTGCCATGCTTGCTCTGACTGTTAGTTCCTTAGTAGATAGGGGTGCTGTACGTATACTAGCATTACCCTAAATTATAAATCCGCGAACGGTGTCTCTGAGCTGCTTTGCCTCGCCATCCCACCGCTTGCCACCAATGTAACGGATCGACGGGCACCCCTACTGGGTACCTCAGTTGAAGGATGCTCCTAGCACTTCCTGAAGACTCCAAGCACTGCAGCAGACACCATAACCACCGTAGACTCCTCCAGAGAGCAAGGCAGGAACAAGCTCTTACAAGAGCTTAGTAGTGATATAGCAAGGGAGTATGAATAGCATAGCAATCCCTTGTAGCAGATTCCCCCAATAAGAGACGGCACTCCAAATTGAGGGTGAAGTAGAACTGCCAGAGCTGTGGGTTTATTGTTCTTATATACATTCTTACACATTCGTACCACCCGCAGGGTTTTGTAAAACAACCAATAAACACGTAACATACACTCAGACACTCCCACACAAAATCCTCCCCTCTGCCTGTGATACAATTACCTTACACAATGGGTTAATGTAATTATCACAGGCAGGAAAATACAGTTTTACACAATATTCATAACTTTAAAAGTATGCATCACATTATCATAAACTTACATTTTCAGAATCTGCATACTCCAAATACAAACATACGTCAAAATCATACAAATTGGACCAGTGGGTCAAAAGTTAGATCAAAGTCCTTTGTGACCAAATGAAGCATGGCTTTTCTGCCCAAAACCAGTTCCACAGAGTCTTCTAGCCTGGAGATAATTGGGAAGTAATCCAATTCTCTCCAAGTACACAGGCAAAACTCCATTAGCCACATGGTAGCAAAAGACAATAAAATACTGTAGCGGAGTAGTAGTATTATCCACGGTATCTCCGCTGGAAAACAGAATAAAGCAGGTACAAAGTAGACAAAATCCAGGTAGTGTAGTTACAATCCCTTTCTCCCAAGAACTAGACGACACATAGCTTGGAGGTCAACTGAGGTTTTAATCACAGGTCACAGTATTTATGCGGTTACAAGTGTAAGAGGTTTCCCAAGTCACATTACAGGGGTTTGTCCAGTAGTGGACTACATGGGGGACTGGGCTTACAGTCTGATTACCCAGCATACACTGCTGTACCAGAGAAATAATTACGTTATTAACAGGCACAGGAAAAAGTAAAATTTTACATGAAATTTGTTAACTTTGGCAATTCCCCACATATTTTACCGAATGAGATTGCAGAGATCGATCGGTACAATCTACTGAAGTACCGCTCTGATCCCTGCAGAAACAGTCGAACGCTGCTCGCAATAAACATTTACCCGAACGGGGTTTTAGCAGAGAAAACTCACAAATGGTTTTATTTTCCCGAAGGAGAGAGTTTCCCGACCGCTATGGAAGTCCAGCGGTGTTTGGAAATCAAGTAGCCGATTTCGGTTCCAGGCACTCGACGACCAAACACTGCTGAACACTAACAAAGCAAAGATGGCCGCCGCCACGTGTTCGGTACACGAACTGTGGCCACACACAGAAAGCTCATTAACCGATGGATACAGTGTTTCAGTTTTACTAACGAGCGGCACATGACCTTCTGGGGTGGTTTCCCATTCGGTCTTTTGGTTCGTTTCACGAACAGGGTTGGAATCCACTGTTCGTGAAACTTGCAACAGCGTGTTAGCGGTATTCGTATGCCGTAACACACGACTGTATATGAACATTAGGTGAAAATCTTTGCATACAGATAAATTTAACCGGGGTTAAGTGACTCACGAATAGAGACCTAATAGAAACAAACATCAGGCATATTTATACATAATACTCTGTAAGTGGCTAGGTTTGCCACAAATACATAAATATATATAACTGTGCAGCTATAGCATAAAACTGGTACATTCAACATATACCCAGATAGCTCAGATCTGAGCGCACATTATTACTGAATGGCGCTCAGATCACACACATACAGTTCAATTGCCATGGAACCAAAGTCTTTCACATAGTCTTTCATTATACAAATGGGCTCCATGGCATAGCTATCTGGGGTATTACCGCTCAAACAGGGCAAGCACCAAATGACCCGGTCTTCGGGTCTTTGCAGGGGTAAATCAAGCATTTCAACATGGGGCCATAGTCACAGGGCAAGAGGCTGGCAATCAGTCTTCTCCAATGCCCAGTGGCGAGGCTGGTTCCGCCACAATGATTGTATGTGGTTGTAATGCACGTGAAAAGTGAACGTTTTAGTCCACAATTCTGCCACCTCTCTCCATAACATTTGGGATACGTGGTCAGATTGTAGGGGCACTACTGTATCCAAAGGTTATCATTTGATGGCCAACATTTACCCCGTGGGCACTTCCCTGCCTCTCTTTTTTTATTTTTTTTTTATCTTTATCCTGTTTTCTGTTCTTGGTTATATTTGTTGGAAATCAAATTTAATGCCCTTATTTTATCTGAAACTGTAGGTTCTGTCCGACTGTCTTCATTTTTCTTGTGCCTTTTTATTTTATTTTTTATAAATATTGCACTATATATCCTGTAATGTCTGATTGTCTCAGCTGTTTGTTACTGGAGGAGAGATCCGCTGCAACCATTCCATCCGATTCACAAAATCAGGCCCTAAATTAGTCAGGGAAATAGGAATTTTGCATCAAAATAACTGAACTGTAAAAAATTTTTTTTTGAATTTTTTTTCAGTAATTGTTTTACATTGCAATTATATGGCACAAATACAGAAATATAGCGGTAAGCACTGCCTATATAATATAAATTTTTCTTGAAAGGTGCCCTTCTTAGTCATTGCAATCCTTTTATTGAGACAAATGCATATTAACCAAGTGCCTACTAAACTCCAGATGGCGCTGTGAGTAGGGTCTCCAGCACTCACCGAACATCTCTCCGTGTCCAGCACACGAGGAGACGATGCTATTAACTGCACTGTGTGTGTTACTTGATCTCCTGCAAATAAAAAACCACGTTCCCCAGCAGGAGAGACTCTTCACGGAGGTCCAGTAACGCACCGTAATGGGATCCAACATCATTGTCCTAAACATAGAGTTAAAGTTTATCCTCTGCTGGGAGAGTGTATTTTGCAATTTAAAGGGACACTATAGTCACCAGTGCAACTACATGTATTCCTGACCCTATAGTATTAACACCACCACCTAGCCCCCTTGCTAAATATAGCAAAATCTTACTGTATAAAAGCCTGAAGCTGTAACTCTGCCTGCTGTTAGACTCAGGAAAAACAAGCAGTCTGTTGACATCATCAGAAGTTGTAGCCTGATCCAATCACAATGCTTCCCCATAGGATTGGCTGAGACTGACAAAGAGTCAGGTCAGGGGCAGAGCCAGCATGATTCAAACACAGCCCTGGCCAATCCGCATCTCCTCAATGAATCTCTATGAGGAAAGTTCAGTGTCTGCATGCAGTGGGAGGAGATACTGAATCACAGGATGCTGTGCACAGCAGATCTGAGTGGATGGAGGCATATTATGCCTCCATCAACTCCGAATTCCCTCTGGTTCACTCTGAGTGACAGCAACTGGAGGTGTTCCTAGTTTCAATGTAAACACTGTATTTTCTCAGAAAATACAGTGTTTACAAGAGAAAGGCTGCAGGGAGCTATAGTTCTCACCTGAACAACCTCATTAAGCTGAAGTTGTTCAGGTGACTATAGTGTCCCTTTAAGAATTTCATTTTAAATGGTACCAAGTCTGTGCACGGAGATTTGGAACATAAGATGGACCTTGTATTCTTGTGTATACTCTTTACTGGTAGTGATCAGCTTTAAATCATTTTGTGGGCGAGATTAAGGTGCAGGATAGCAAGAGAACAAGATGTAGGTCAACCTTTAAGCAGAATATCACCCCCATAAACCATTGCCCACCAAAAAAGAAGAAAGTATCTGGCAATCTGCCAATAGCTAGACGTCCAGAATCTCAGTGCCCCTGGTTAGGTTATCACTAAAACGGCACTGCTCAGAGAAATCCGAACAAACCAGTGTTTGGCATTGATTTCTTGGAACTAAAAACAGACACTTTTTCTGCCGAACACTGCTGAAACAACGGGTCGCCCTGCTTCATCGACGAAAGCATGCGAACACCGGCCGTTCTGGAGTTTGGAATCACACAAAAAGACTTAACTCAGATAGCCTTCCCATGGAGTCAATCGCATACCGAAAGACTGTAAGAACTTTGACTCTAT
The DNA here is from genome assembly GCA_933207985.1 of Pelobates cultripes. NCBI lineage: Eukaryota > Metazoa > Chordata > Amphibia > Anura > Pelobatidae > Pelobates > Pelobates cultripes. Next base: position 3,181,710 of record OW240916.1, read on the forward strand.
GGCGATTGAACTATGCGTATGGGATCTGAGCGCTATTCGCTTATAATATGTACTCAGATCCAGGCTATCTGGGGATATGTGAGGGGGGCAGAGGGGAGGAAACCATACTGCATTGTGGGAAAAGGTTGTAACTGTATGTCTGTAATGTCCCCATGTCCATCTGTAATTAGTCTCCCATTTGGTCCCTTAGGGGAGTGTCCACCAAGTGGGGGACCTGCATAAATACGGGCGGGTAGCCCACAGTAAAGCCAGATCCTGTTTGACCCTCAGTGCAGAGCTTGGTCTCGTTATTGGGGGGGATTTATTACCGACGACTAGAGACTGCTGGAGCCGCAAGCTGCTTGGTGGATATATTTGTTCGGCTGCTAGCAGCGATTCGTGGATTTCTGTTCGGGAGTTTGGAGCCTCTTACGGATCCCGTTCAGGAGATTACCGCTTCCCCTGATGGTGGTTCGTATACTGCAGTCTATGCAAACAGAGTTATTGATATTGCGAAGGGGGAAGGTTAACTAAGCGGCGGTTTCCCTTAAAGACACCAGGGGTGTCTTAACAATTGGTGGCAAGCGACGAGATGAATCCCACAGCACAGAAGGTCAGCTACACATCCCAGTTTGGTGGAGGAACTGCAGTACGAGGAATTAAGGCGTGCTACCCTTAAGGACATACTTGAGCGCCGAGGACGGTCAGCAAGTAATCTAAAGAAACGTGAGATTATTTCTTTATTATTGGAAATGGATACAGCGCAAGGAATGGAGAGGGCTAATGTCACCAGCATTTTGGATTTAACACCCGAGGAGATACAATTTAACCGGGCAGTCCAGATAAGGCTGGCACACTTTGGCCCCAACCCTTCAGCAGACATTGTGGAACGTGTGCAGGCAGCAGTGATGGCACACCAAGCGCTCCAGGAAAGAGGAGCTGCAGCAGCCGAGGTACCTAATAACAATATTGGAAAGAGAAAGGTACCCTTTGCTGCATTTAAAATTTTTATTGAGACAGAGGGAGAGATTGACGGGTTCCTGGCTGACTTTGAAAGGCAGTGTGCCCTACACCAGGTACCCACAGACGAATGGGTCACCATCCTCTCTGGGAAGTTATCCGGCCAGGCCAGTGAAGCGCTTCGGGCCATTCCAGAGGAGGAGATCGCCAGCTACCGAGCAGTGAAAGGTGCTCTCTTGGCCAGGTACCCAGAAGCGTACAGACGGCGATTTAGGGAGACTAATAAACAAGCTGGCGACTCCTATGTAGAGTGGGCATGCAGAGTCCACCGTACAGCAGCCCACTGGATGGCGGGGTGCCAAGCGGTAACTGGGGAAGAGGTGCTGCAGGTGTTTCTGCTGGAACACTGTTTTGATCGATTACCTGCCAGAGTCAGAGAGTGGGTCAGGGATCGAAAACCCTCCACTTTGCCTGAAGCTGCTCGTCTGGCAGATGAGTACACAGACGCACATAGACTGGACAGTGCAGTTCCCAAAGTTCCTGCCAGAACGGAGTACAGACCAGCAGCACCTCCAGCCCCTATCATCCACAGACTAACGGTCTCTGCGAGCGTTTTAACGGTACCCTCAAGCAGATGCTGAGGACCTTTACAGATACTTGCAGAGACTGGGAGAGGTTCCTGCCTCATCTGTTATTTTCCTACAGAGAGGTGCCCCAGGAATCCACTGGGTTCTCCCCCTTTGAGTTGCTTTATGGGAGAAGGATCCGTGGTCCCCTAGATCTCATTAGAGGCCACTGGGAGGGGGAGACAGAGCAGGAGGGGATCCCTATAGTGCCATATGTCCTGGAACTCCGGGACCGCATGGAGAAACTGTCTCTGATGGTAAGAGAGAATCTCCAGGCGGCCCAGGGGAGACAGAAGAGATGGTATGATCAGGGTGCCCGACAGCGGGTCTTCCAGGTTGGGCAAAATGTATTGGTGCTCAAACCTGTGAAGGCAAACAAGATGCAAGCGTCTTGGCAGGGCCCGTACATAGTAGTAGCACAGATATGTGATACTACCTACCTGATAGCCAGCTGTGCAGATGAAAGGGTTCAGAGATCCTTTCATGTGAACATGCTGAAGGAGTATCAGGAGAGACCTGAGAATATTGCTGCAGTATGCGCCCCTGCTGTAGATGATCCTGAGAATTTACCCCTTCCCAATTTGTTAGAAAGGGACCCCCAGACTGACCTCACTAACCTTGTACAGCTAGGGGACAGGTTAAACCCCACAGAAAGGGTACAAGCGAAGCAGCTGTTGTGAGAGAAGCAGGCGACGTTCTCCCAGGAGCCAGGTTATACTACCGTAGCTGTACATAAGGTAGAGACCCCTGGACAGAACCCCCTACGACAGCCGCCCTATCGTATCCCTTAAGCAGTCCGAGAAGGAATGCGGAAGGAGATACAGGAGATGACCCAGCTTGGGGTCATCGAACCCTCCAACAGCCCTTGGGCCTCGCCTTTAGTCCTGGTGCCCAAGAAGGACGGGACCACTCTGTTCTGTGTGGACTACAGGCGACTCAACGAGCGGACTACCACTGACGCCTACCCGATGCCCCGGGTAGACGAATTACTAGATCGTATTGCCAGGGGGCGCTATCTGACCACCATAGACCTGTGTAAGGGCTACTGGCAGATCCCCCTGGCCGAGGATGCTATCCCCAAGTCGGCATTGGTCACCCCCTTTGGCCTGTACCAATTTAAGGTCATGCCCTTTGGGATGAAGAATGCCCCGGCTACCTTCCAGCGAATGGTGGATAGGCTCCTTGATGGCTTCCAAGAATTTGCCTGTGCATACTTGGACGACATTGCGATTTACAGTGGGTCCTGGGATGAACACCTGGTACATGTAGGGGTAGTGCTGGATAAAATTCGGGCCGCTGGCCTGACATTGAAGCCAGAGAAGTGCCATCTAGGTATAGCTGAAGTACAGTACCTGGGTCACAGAGTGGGGTGTGGGAGCCAGAGACCAGAGCCAGCCAAGGTAGATGCAGTGGCTAACTGGCCCTCACCTACCACTAAGACCCAGGTATTGGCCTTCTTGGGGACGGCAGGGTACTACCTACGTTTTGTCCCTGACTACACCACTATTGCTAAGCCCCTGACCGACCTGACGAAGAAGAACTTGCCTAAGCAGGTCCTCTGGTCTCCAGCTTTTGAAGCTGCGTTCCAAGCACTAAAACAGGCTCTTGTGAATGCCCCTGTCTTGGCTGCCCCAGTCCCTAACAAACGCTTTCTCGTCCATACAGATGCTTCCATGTATGGACTGGGGGCTGTGCTGAGCCAAGTCGGGGAAGATGGAGGAGAGCACCCTGTCGCATATCTCAGCCGAAAGTTACTACCCAGAGAAGTGAATTATGCGGCAGTGGAGAAGGAGTGTTTGGCCCTGGTCTGGGCATTAAAGAAGTTAAGTCCCTACTTATACGGGCAAGAGTTTTCCCTTGTGACTGACCATAATCCTCTCGTCTGGCATAACCGGGTCTCAGGAGACAATGGTAGACTACTGAGGTGGAGTTTGGCGCTACAACCTTATAACTTCACCATCAGCTACCGACCCGGTAAGCAGAACAGGAATGCAGATGGATTGTCCCGGCAAACTGACATCCCCAAGTTGACCCGCCAAAGGGTCAAGCCAGGTCTGCCGAAGTGTCCCACAAGGAGGGAGCCGTGTGACAGAACCATCTGTATGACTATTCGTGGTGGATTCGTCTGTTTTGCCTTCCTTTTGTGTAAATGGCTGTTTCCATAGCCCATGCATACGAATGACCCATTTTACCGAACAAACCTACCGAACGGATGGCCACCCAGGATAGAAGTGTGCTGCTGGTTAACCTCTTGATCCCAATTAGAACGTTGCAGACACTTCTCATTTAAAACCGAATACAGAATGGCCGTTGTTCGCATGTCGACCACGAGGCAGTGGCCATTTTAGCTCGCACAAAAGACCAGCGGTGTTTGGCATTGATTTCATGGAACTGAAAACGGACACTTTTTCTGCCGAATACCGCTGAAACAACGGGTCGCCCTGCTCCATCGACGAAAGCATGCGGACACCGGCCGTTCTGGAGTTTGGAATCACACGAAAAGACTTAACCCAGATAGCCTTCCCATGGAGTCAATCGCATACCGAAAGACTGTAAGAACTTTGACTCCATGGCGATTTAACTATGCGTATTGGATCTGAGCGCTATTCGCTAATAATATGCACTGAGATCCAGGCTATCTGGGGATATGTGATACGAATGCAGAGTGTTCGGTGGTTGTGAAATTATATATTTTTGTGTGTTTTCCGGTATTTTATTTAAGATGGCGATTTGTCTTTGTCCTGGAGATAATTGAATTACTTCTCAATTATCTCCAGGGCAGAGGGGAGGAAACCATACTGCATTGTGGGAAAAAGTTGTAACTGTATGTCTGTAATGTCCCCATGTCCATCTGTAATTAGTCTCCCATTTGGTCCCCTAGGGGAGTGTCCACCAAGTGGGAGACCTGCATAAATACGGGCAGGTAGCCCACAGTAAATCCAGATCCTATTTGACCCTCAATGCGGAGCATGGTCTCGTTATTGGGGGGGATTTATTACCGACGACTAGAGACTGACTGCTGGAGCCGCAAGCCGCTTGGTGGATATATTTGTTCAGCGGCTAGCAGCGATTCGTGGATTTCTGTTCGGGAGTTTGGAGCCTCTTACGGATCCCGTTCAGGAGATTACCGCTTCCCCTGATGGTGGTTCGTATACTGCAGTCTATGCAAACAGAGTTATTGATATTGCGAAGGGGGAAGGTTAACTAAGCGGTGGTTTCCCTTAATGACACCAGGGGTGTCTTAACAGGCAACTAATACTGGCTGCTCACTCGTGTAAGGCCATATTCCCAAAGGCCAAAATAGTTACATCTATTGCTTAAACAAGGGGCACAACCACAAATGTATATGAAAATGTATTTTATTAAATGGGTCACAGTAATAGGATCTCTCATAAACTGTATCAATGAATGAAAAAGACACAAAATGTCAAATGGAGAGTACAATGCAGTACCTACAAGTTCTGAAATTGCATATAGGCAAACTACATAATGCATAAATCACTGGATACAAGTATACAAAAAAGCTATATGAGATACTAAATTTAACAAACCCCAAACTAATTATATATACAAGGAAAAGAAAAGCATACCAGTCCTAGTGAGGAGGACAAGAGTCAACCAATAAACCCCCAGTGTTTCGGCAAAATGCCTTTATCAAGGGAGCCTCCCTTGTTTTGCCTTCCTAACTGGTTTAAATCTGTGGTCCAAATCTTTAACTGGGGTCCAATTTCTGAGCCTTAAGACTAAGGCCTCAATTTAAACTGCTTTATAAATGATTCAATATTGTTAGAAAGAAACTTCCAAATGATCATTCGACAGAGGTCACTGTTTAAAATCTGTGGGAAGTTTTGTAGAGAATTAATTTGGTAAGCTTTTCTAACAAATTGTTCTCATTTGAAAAACGTATTAATTTGTTGAAAAAGGTCCATGTGCTATTTTACTCCTGACTCCATCCAAGAAAATGTATGGAAAATTCAATCCATTTGGACCCAGAATATCCTAATTATATAATTTGAATAAATCTGCATAAACACTTTTTCTGCGGTGAGAAAGAACACCAGTGGTAGAATGTGATTTTTTTAATTTTTTTTTTCTCCAATATCTGTCTACGCAGGAAATCCTTTATCCCATCATTTGGTGGTTGATATCGCTGCTCTGGGTTAGTTTGCTAAATCCCAGCAAACACTATGAGGCAACAACAAGCAGGCTGCTCGGGGAGCTGGATCTACCCACATACCCGGATCTTATTATCGGTTACACGCCGGTTAATAATGTCACACAACACGTCATGGAGCTGGCTACCTCCGAGTGCTTGAGGACAGGTATGGCTTGGGGAGGAAAAGGTGTGAGTATTTTGGTATATGTACGTTCCATAATATACACAGTATGTGCACACAAGCCTCTTCATCAGATCCACCTGCTGATAATATATAGACAGACAAAGAGGAAACCGTATGGCACGCAGACACGGTCAGGAGGTTTAATTGTTTATCTAAATATTCGATTAGAGAAGACACCCGATCTGCGGGCTTTGGCTGGCAGTATCTTCAGGACAGCTGACATCATGGGATTTTAACCCACTCCCATCAGCTCACATATGATATGGATTATATAACACTGGAAAATCTCTCTGGATTCAAGGAAGCTTGATCTGGGATATAATCAGAGCAAGACAGGAGCTGGTGTAACCTCTGGGGAAACCTAATACAGCTTATTCTTTGCTATATTTTCAAACAGCGCAGTTTATAAGAGGATTTATATATAATGTTCTATAGTCGCCTGTTCTAATGTATATCCTTTCTGTTTCCAGATGTAACCATCAGCCCGTATCCTAACGAGGAGAAACTTAAAACAGCCAGTGCCTTTTTAGAAAGTCGATTTGTTGGTGTTGTATTTAAAGACTCCATGTCCTACAAGCTGAAGTTTTTTCCAGCAACCATCCCAGTGTCTGCATTTTATATAGAACCAAGAGGTAGAGTTTCAAATCAAAGGAAAGTAAAAACCTGATTTAGACTCCCAAAAATATTTAAATTAGATGTTTTCCTACCACGCAACCATTACAGATCCATTACAGTTGTCTTGGTTTAAGACCCAAATCTGACCGGTAAAGGTTAAGTTTCTCATTTATCTCTCCTTTCCAAGACAGAGTAGCTGGTATGAAATCTGAATGTGTTTGGAGTATTTAACACTGCTTGGTGCATGCGTAGAAACATTTTTAGCCAACCTCGCGCAGAGCGGGGATTGTAGGAAACGTTTTATCCAACCTTCCACAGAGCGGGGATTGTAGGAAATGTTTTATCCAACCTTCCACAGAGCGGGGATTATAGGAAATGTTTTATCCATCCTTCCACAGAGCGGGGATTGTAGGAAACGTTTTATCCAACCTTCCATAGAGCGGGGATTATAGGAAATGTTTTATCCAACCTTCCACAGAGCGGGATTGTAGGAAACGTTTTAACCATCCTTCCGCAGAGCGGGGATTATAGGAAATGTTTTATCCAACCTTCCACAGAGCGGGATTGTAGGAAACGTTTTAACCATCCTTCCGCAGAGCGGGGATTATAGGAAATGTTTTATCCAACCTTCCACAGAGCGGGGATTGTAGGAAACGTTTTATCCAACCTTCCACAGAGCGTGATTGTAGGAAACGTTTTATCCAACCTTCCACAGAGCGGGATTGTAGGAAACGTTTTATCCAACCTTCCACAGAGCGGGGATTATAGGAAATGTTTTATCCAACCTTCCACAGAGCGGGATTGTAGGAAACGTTTTATCCAACCTTCCATCCATCCTTCCACAGAGCGGGGATTGTAGGAAACGTTTTATCCATCCTTCCACAGAGCGGGGATTATAGGAAACGTTTTATCCAACTTTCCGCAGAGCGGGATTGTAGGAAACGTTTTATCCAACCTTCTACAGAGCGGGGATTGTAGGAAATGTTTTATCCATCCTTCCGCAGAGCAGGGATTGTAGGAAACGTTTTATCCAACCTTCTACAGAGCGGGGATTGTAGGAAATGTTTTATCCATCCTTCCGCAGAGCAGGGATTGTAGGAAATGTTTTATCCAACTTTCCATCCAACCTTCTACAGAGCGGGGATTATAGGAAACGTTTTATCCAACCTTCCATCCATCCTTCCGCAGAGCGGGGATTGTAGGAAACGTTTTATCCAACCTTGCGCAGAGCGGGGATTGTAGGAAATGTTTTATCCAACCTTCCACAGAGCAGGGATTGTAGGAAACGTTTTATCCATCCTTCCACAGAACAGGGATTGTAGGAAACGTTTTATCCAACCTTCCGCAGAGCAGGGATTGTAGGAAACGTTTTATCCAACCTTCTGCAGAGCGGGATTGTAGGAAACGTTTTATCCATCCTTCCGCAGAGCGGGATTGTAGGAAACGTTTTATCCATCCTTCCGCAGAGCGGGGATTGTAGGAAATGTTTTATCCATCCTTCCGCAGAGCAGGGATTGTAGGAAATGTTTTATCCATCCTTCCGCAGAGCAGGGATTGTAGGAAATGTTTTATCCAACCTTCCATCCAACCTTCTACAGAGCAGGGATTATAGGAAACGTTTTATCCAACCTTCCATCCAACCTTCTACAGAGCGGGATTGTAGGAAATGTTTTATCCAACCTTCCTCCATCCTTCCGCAGAGCGGGATTGTTGGAAACGTTTTATCCACTTTCCTTTTACAGTTTCTTTTCACATAGAGCCATGGGAAAAGAAAGTACACCCTCTATGAATTCTATGGTTTTATATATTGGGACATAATAACCATCATCTGTTCCTTAGCAAGTCTTAAAATTAGTTAAAAACCTCAGATGTGCGGACTTTGGAGTCCTTATTTATCCTCATGTTCTATGTATACTCAGCCCTGCGTGGCTGTCTACTTTCAAATGTAATTACTGAAAAAAACGGTTTAACTGTGCATTTCCGCATACTCTGCGTACGTTCTGCTTCACGCACAGGGACCAATAAAAATCTTCTTAAAAAAAAAAAAAAATCTCAGATGAAGAACAGCACATGACTTATTACACTGTGGCACGGTTTATTTAACAAAAATAAAGCCAACATGGATAAGCCATGTGTGGAAAAACGAAGTACACCCTTACTGCTTCCATTGGAATTAAGAGACTAAGTAGCAGACAGGTGTTGCTAATCAAATAATAGGGCCAGAGTAGAGTCAGTGCTAGTATGCCACAGGAAGTATGTTGTATAAAGGGTATAGGCTACTTTACATTGTAGCAGAGTGTCATTTCTTCAGTGTTGTCACATGAAAAGATATAATAAAATATTTACAAAAATGTGAGGGGTGTACTCACTTTTGTGTGATACTGTATCTATATATAAAGAGTGTGTGTGTGTGTGTGTGTGTATACTTTCTTCTTCCCATGACTGTATTTTGCATGGTGTGGTGGTGTGTGAGAAGCTACGTCTCTTTATAGCCTGGTTTACATTATATAAATATAGCATGTGCCTTCACCCCCTTTTTATTTATTAATATGTTGGTTTGCGTTTGGATTGTGTGTGGTATGAATAGCAGCCATTGGGGGCAGATGATAAGTCATCATTAGCCATTAGACTCTGCATCATGCGGGTATTCACAAGTCTTCTTTACCTCTTTCCCAGAGCTGTGCTATTCCTGGAAGTGTGAAGCATCTTTGTATTTCTCTTCAACATTCACAACTTTGCAGGCATGCATAAACTCTGCAATAATCAAGGTAAGTGATAAAATCCTCTCTGCTCTGTAATAAGTGACTGCTAAACTGGCACAGAGATTTCTCTAGACAACAAAAAGCTGAGAATATGAAAGCTCTCTGTAGCTTGTTCTTCAGTTGGTTCAGAGAAGATATCTGCACCTCGTGCAAGTTGCTTTTAGATGTACCCCAGTTATGCATGCATATTTTAATTGGGAGAATATCTACTAAATTGTAAAAATATTACCTGTGGCAAACCCTGGAACTCAAACCGGGCATTCGACTAACCAAGTACCGCTAAGACCTCCAGGATGCCCAAAAATCACGAACCAAACACACGAACGCCCCGGCGTTCGGTAGGTGGAATCCCACGAACGAGGGGATTCATACGAACGGTAACAGATGCCTGGATGCTTAAGCCGTTCGGGACTTTGTATTCACTAGAAAAGACCGACAGCAGGGCCAGAATTCATGGAACTATTTTCGGCTACTGAGCCCATGCGGTCGGTCAAATCTTTCAATGACTGTAACTCCCGAACCCCTGGTCCGATCTGGGTGAATTTTGAGTATGTTGCTCACCCAGATCAGACCTACCAGGGGACCCCTTATTTAACCCTGTACCCCCGGGATATTTAGGGGACATCCATAAAGTGGGGAAAACTCTGTCCCCATTAATCTGTTTAACTGTTAATCTAAGGGGAGGAGAGGGATGGGAGGTGACCATGATATGATTGGGTACTGTAAGTTACCTCCCTTGCATAGGAGAAATGCATAAAAGCAGACATGTGAATAAATCTGACAGTTGAATCCCAGACTTTGTGTCGTCTAGTCCTTGGGGAGGTGGATTATGCTGTGTTCCTGTGATTTTGTATGCTGAATCTTTGTTCCCAGCGGAGAGCTATTGGATTAACCCCTGCTACGCCGCCACATTACCATTGCAGTGTTCCTTTAACTTTTTTTTTTTTGTGACGGACACAAATTATATACATAGCATTAGCTTGACGGAAATTCGTTCTTTTGTAACTGATTAATTTTTCAAGTGTAGCCGCCACTAATCAGATCTGGTGAATGTATTGTGTCCCTTCCTACCAATGGGGGGGGGGGTGTGAGACCCGATGAATGTATTGTGTCCATTCCTACCAATGGGGACATGTGAGACGTGATGAATGTTGTGTCCCTTCCTACCAATGAGGTTGTGTGAGACCCGATGAATGTATTGTGTCCCTTCCTGCCAATTGGGGTGTGTGAGACCCGATTAATGTATTGTGTCCCTTCCAACCAATGGGGACATGTGAGAACCGATGAATGTATTGTGTCCCTTCCTACTAATGGGGGTGAGACCCGATGAATGTAATGTGTCCCTTCCTACCAATGGGGGGAGAAGGGGGGCGTGAGACCCGATGAATGTAATGTCTCTTCCTACCAATGGGGGGTGGGGGGGGCTGAGACCCGGTGAATGTAATGTGTCCCTTCCTACCAATGGGGGTGAGACCCGATGAATGTAATGTGTCCTTTCCTACCAATGGGGAGTGTGAGACCCGGTGAATGTAATGTGTTCCTTCCTACCAATGGGGACATGTGAGACCTGATGAATGCCATATTTCCCTTCCTACCAATGAGGGTGTGAGACCCGGTGAATGTAATGTGTTCCTTCCTACCAATGGGGACATGTGAGACCTGATGAATGCCATATTTCCCTTCCTACCAATGAGGGTGTGAGACCCGGTGAATGTAATGTGTCCCTTCCTACCAATGGGGACATGTGTGATGAATGCCCGGTGTGAGATGTGTAATGTGTCCCTTAATGTGTCCCTTCCTACCAATGGGGAGTGTGAGACCCGGTGAATGTAATGTGTTCCTTCCTACCAATGGGGACATGTGAGACCTGATGAATGCCATATTTCCCTTCCTACCAATGAGGGTGTGAGACCCGGTGAATGTAATGTGTTCCTTCCTACCAATGGGGACATGTGAGACCTGATGAATGCCATATTTCCCTTCCTACCAATGAGGGTGTGAGACCCGGTGAATGTAATGTGTCCCTTCCTACCAATGGGGGTGTGAGACCCGGTGAATGTAATGTGTCCCTTCCTACCAATGGGGAGTGTGAGACCCGGTGAATGTAATGTGTTCCTTCCTACCAATGGGGGTGTGAGACCCGGTGAATGTAATGTGTCCCTTCCTACCAATGGGGAGTGTGAGACCCGGTGAATGTAATGTGTTCCTTCCTACCAATGGGGAGTGTGAGACCCGGTGAATGTAATGTGTTCCTTCCTACCAATGGGGACATGTGAGACCTGATGAATGCCATATTTCCCTTCCTACCAATGAGGGTGTGAGACCCGGTGAATGTAATGTGTTCCTTCCTACCAATGGGGACATGTGAGACCTGATGAATGCCATATTTCCCTTCCTACCAATGAGGGTGTGAGACCCGGTGAATGTAATGTGTCCCTTCCTACCAATGGGGACATATGAGACACGATGAATGTATTGTGTCCCATCCTACCAATGGGGACTTGTGAGACCCGATGAATGTATTGTGTCCCTTCCTACCAATGGGGAGTGTGAGACCCGGTGAATGTAATGTGTCCCATAATACCAATGTGGGAGTGTGAGACCTGATGCATATGTGACTCTTCCTATCTATGGGGACAAACAAACAATGCAAAATACTGATCTACAGACTTTTTTTTTTAAATTTATTTTCTTTTATAGACATCACCTGGTAAGGGAGATGATAACCTGGAAAGCGTAGCATTTTCATGACCTGTGTCCAGATTTATTCAGAACACATTATTTATCTCCAAAGTATCCAGAGTCTTCATAGCCAACAGTTTGATGGATTATGTCCCGTACTTCACCCCAGGTCTTTCAGCTATTTATAGATAGTATAAATAATTTCCTGGTATTTGAGAGTCCTTCACGTTATTTCTAATTCCAGTTAAAAACCAATTATTCTGCCTGGGACGAGTTGAGGAGGACCCAGGTGGTTGTTATGGGCGAGCAGTCTGTGGTGGAAGTTGACCTCTTCTACCGTGTCCTGATGTTCATCTTCCTCGTTATGGCCTTTTCACCTTTTGGATGCTCACTGGCTGTGCACATCGTAGCAGAAAAAGAAAAAAAGCTGAAGGAGTTTTTGAAGATTATGGGCCTTCATGACACGGCTTTCTGGTACTGTCCTATAATTTACTATCTGTTTGTTAGCTGGAGATTGTTTTCATGATCGCTGCATTAAATCAAACTGGATTCCATGTGTGGCTAAAATTGTTATCCTAGATTTGTCTCTCTTGTATTACGTGAAAATAAAATTGTAATGTAAAACTTGATTTATTTTCTAGAGAACATTTCTGTAATATTGAATACCAGTGTCTGAGATAATGCTAGTAAAACGTACACACCCCTTGTTTACCATACACTCCACAGAAGTGACCTCTGTCGTTATCTAAGGAGATTTTTTTGTTTTGTCTTTACAATCTTTGTATCTCATTGAAGTGGGCTGGGTGAAGAGATCCTGTTGCTATTACCATGCAATGTAAAACATTGTAGTTTTTACAAGCCGCCATGATTCCATGGTGGGGTAAAATCCATTTCATGTGGCTGTCCTGTCACATAACACAAAAGCAAATGGGAAAGCATTGAATACATCGCTTTCCTATGGGGAAGCTTGGATGCATGCTTGTCAGTCACCGCGCATGCGCATCAGATGAGAATCCTTATTTAGAACCACGCTGGAGGAAGCCATGCCTCACTGATGACATTGCGGCAGGAGGAGAGCTGAGCAGTGCCAAGGGAGCCTCGATGCTGGAAATAAGTCTCTTCTATTTGTTAATGAAGCTAGGCTTTCTCAGGTTTTTGTCTGTTTACAACCACTCTGATCAGTCTTGGGCCTAAACATGCCACTACACCCTTACTCTTCTTTTCCAAAGATGAGCAGAATGGCTGCCCGGTAAATGGCCAGGGACTAGGTCATCGTAATGGAATTCTTACTACAATATAGAACAACTTAAAATACTAACACGGACACTCTGTAATGCCAGTGTTTTGCAGTGATTATTGTACCTTCCATCTGATAAAGTTGTATTTTTTTGCAGGCTGCCCTGGGTTCTCCTTTATACAGCTCTGAACCTGCTAATATCTCTGCTGATGGCAGTTATTACCACCGTCTTTTTCCCGTTTAAAAGAAGTAATAGTTTTCTCATCTTTCTACTGTACGCTCTGTATGGCGTCTCACTGGTAAGTGCTGTCACAGGGATTATATTCTACAAAATAGCAAAGCCCCTGGCTCTTCCCTTTCAATTCAGTGTTTGCTAACTTTGGCACACCAACTACTTGTGAACTACATTTCCCAAGATGCTCAAAGAGTAGTGATACCGGGTGAATGAATGCGATACGTACAATGTGTGAATGGATCCTGTAGTGATACCTTGTAAATTAATGCGATACTGACAATGTGTGAATGGATCTGGTAGTGATACCGGGTGAATGGATACGGTACTGACTCTGTGAATGGATATTGTACTGACCGTGGGTGAAGGGGTGGGGTATGGGTTATGGCCTAATCCATAAACATAACTTTTTACAGCAGGCCAGAGGTTGGTGTTAACTTCCTGTAGGAAAGATGCATGCTAGCTATAAGCTGTTACTCTATCACATATTAAGCCGTATCAAACTGCAATAAAATTAAAGGACAGTCACAATACACAACCTTGACTTCAGTACAATGTATTTAATAAGGGGAACATTTTGCTCCATTGGTAAATCTCCCGCGGTCTTTTGTGATTTATTTTTCTTAGATTTTATTTTCCTTGATGTTGACTCCACTTTTCAAGAAAGCAAAGCAGGCCGGGGCGGTTGGATTCCTGGCGACGCTGGTTCTCGGTTCTGTGGGCATTTTTATTGTGCTGAAAGAGGACTTTCCGAAGTCGTTTGTGTGGTTCTTCAGTCCATTCTGTCACTGCACGTTCATGATTGGAGTGGCCCAGGTACAGTATGGCTACTGATACGGAGAGCATGGCAATACTCATGTATCGAATTATATTGGGGTCATTGTCATGTTTTTTTTTTTTCTTTCTTCAATTTGATCTTTAGATCTCGACATTATGTGCTTGTTTAAAGGGACACGCACGCAACCAGCTGTGTCTATAGTTTATAAAAGGGACGATTTCAATAGAAACTTAGGGCAGAAGACCTAACAGTAGACAGCACGCTGGGGCCTGTTGTGTTAAAATATGGACTTTAACACAAATGAGTAAAATCATTGAAATATTTTTTTTTTTCTTTTTTTAATTTTGCTTCTTTTAAGGTTTAGTTTTGGGTGAGGAGTATGGACCACTCTGGACACCATAACACATAGTTTTGTTGCATGAAGGTCCTGGGTACCTCTTACCTTAAGGGTTGAAACCTTTAACAAACCGTTTAATCCCAAAGTCTGAAACACGGCACCCAAGCGCTCTGCCCCTTCATTTCTGGTGGCTTGCCATTCATTAAACTGAGTGAAAAAAGGTACCCGGTAGGAAGTGGGGCGAGCGGTCGGTTTGTGTTCCAGATTTTAACAAATTATTTAACTCCTTCTGGTAAGTCAGCACCAGGGACATCCTTGCACCATAACTTCATTGTGATGACACGGGCATGGGAAACAAATTTTTGACCTCATTCTGTTCCTGCATTTTGCAGTCTCCCAGAGCAGCATTTATGTGAATTACTTTTAAAAGACTTTAATATTCAATTAGGTGAATTTTCATTTACCTTTTTGTAGCTGCTTCCTATTTGATTTCAGCAGTCACTGCTTCAGAGTTGTATTGTATTTGGGATTCCTTGTACTAATATCTGTGGGATTTGAATAAAGGAATTATGAGATCGTTTAATTTATTCTCTAGATTATGCATTTAGAAGGCTATGACAGAGGAGCCCAGATGTCATACCTGAAAGATGGGCCGTACCCGCTTATCATCACCTTTATATTCCTTGTGGTGGACAGCGTCATGTACCTTCTCCTAGCCTCGTATCTCGATCAGATCCTACCAGGTATGCAACCAAACACCATGACATGGACACATCTATTATCTCCTAAATCTTCAAATGACATATTTTAGTCTACATTTTGGAACTTGATTTACTGAACATATAATAGTTTAGGGAATAAAACTCCATTTTAAAATGTTGATGAGGGGAATTTTTAATTATTAGTGATACAATTAGTAAAACTTGTATATGCATGTTTTTAAAGGGTCGCTCTACACACTATTAATACTGCAGACTGTTGTAGTGGTTATGGTGCCAGGAATCTGCAAGTATAATCCCAATGTCAAGAATCACTTGTTTTTGAATGGTTTGGCGCTATCTCAGACCTCCCTTCCACAAATTTATCCTTCCATACTATATCAATTGTGTTCATAATTGGATGAAATTCATTGGCGGAGTGTCCACTGACGCTCTGTTAATATATTCCACCAGGCACGGATGGATTGATAGAGTTAATGTGAAAGTAGTAACCTCCGCTATAGTGAGATCTGTGATGCATGAATTCCCCTTAAGTAATAATAAATGGAATTATTGAGAATTGACCCAAAACTCTGCTTTTTATCAGCTGGGAATTTTTGGTGTAAGAGTTGCAGTTTCCTAGCAATGTTTTGTCAAACCTCTAGTTTTCTGAGTTAAATCCTAGTAAAGTCTGGGCTGTAGCTTGATGCTTTGGAACATTAGTAAGAGAAAGGTTGGTAATGTTTGGGGAGTTAAAGGGACACTATAGTCACCTAAACAATTTTAGCTTAATGAAACAGTTTTAGTGTACAGATCATGCTTCTCAGGTTTCACTGCTCGATTCACTGCCATTTAGGAGTTACATCACTTTGTTTCTGTTTATGCAGCCCTAGCCACACCTCCCCTGGCTATGATTGACAGAGCCTGCATGAAAATAAAACTGGTTTCACGTTCAAACAGATGTAATTTACCTTAAATAATTGTATCTCAATCTCTAAATTGAATTTTAATCACATACAGGAGGCTCTTGCAGGGTCTAGCAAGCTATTAACATAGCAGGGGATAAGAAAATCTAAATTAAACAGAACTTGCAATAAAGGAAGGATAAACATTAGATGACTCCTTACAGGATGTGTTTATGAAGGCTGTGCAAGTCACATGCAGGGAGGTGTGACTAGGGTTCATAAACAAAGTAATTTAATTGTGCAGTGGGACTGCAGAGGCATGATCTATACACCAAAATTGTTTCATTAAGCTAAAGTTGTTTTGGTGACTATAGTGTCCCTTTAAATTTTCAAACTAGCCAGCTAGTGGACACTATTAAACCTGGACATGTCTGTGAAATAATAACGGAAAAGTGAATTTATGCAAATAAGCTAGATATTGAACTGAATTCTGTCTTTGGGAACCATTATCATAAATGTTATCATCACTACTATAATATGGGAACCTGATTCAGGAGCAATGGATTTGATTGGTTGCCAAGCCTCCTTGTATTGTGTACTCCCAGACAATGTGTGGATAAAACATGGCTCTATGCAAGCTAGGTTAGTAAAACTGAAGGGACATTTTCAGAACCATTAACACTACAGCCCAGTATCTTAAAGGTATACTATTGCCACTTAATTAAGCAGCGTTTGTGTATAGATCATGCAATCTCACTGCCCAATTCTCCACCATTTAGGAGTAACTTTGTTTCTGCAGCTCTTGTGACTTCTACCCTGATTGTGACTTACACAGCCTGCATGGAAAACAGGTTTCATTTTCAAACAGATCTTAAATTGCTTTAGAAGTTTTTTATATCCTGCTCAGGAAGTTGAAATTTAATAACACATAGGAGGTTGCTATATGTCTAAAAGGCTATTAACCAAGAAGGAGATAATAAATCAATTAAACAGAATTTGCAATAAAGGAAGTATAAACATTAGATGAGTCTTTACAGGAAGTGTTTAGAAAGGCTGTGTAAGTCGCATGCAGGGAGGTGTGACTAGGGCTGTATAAACAAAGTGATTTAATTCCTAAATTGCAGAGAATTGAGCAGTGATCTATACACCAAAACTGCTCCATTCAGGTTAAATTGTTTTAGTGGCTGTAGTGGTTCTTTTGATATGAACCTCTTTGTCAGTCGGTTGGGTAATGTGAAATCCAAAAGGCCGTAACTTACGGGAGCAAGAGGGGGTGCAAGTAAGTCCAAGTTTGAAATCCAGAGGGCAAGGCAAATAGCAAGGTCATACATTTCAGTGGCAGCAGCAGTCCAAGATACCAGGAGGTCAGAAATAAATATAAAGCCCAATGTCCACAGCAAATAGCACAGACCAGCGGAGCAAGGAAGGCTGTTATTCTGTTTTTACATATGGTGCCCCACACCAACCTCTGTCTTTTTAATATACAGTTTGTGTGGGGTGACCATGGGAACTTGTGATCTGTATTATGGACATAGCGGCGCCCACTGGGCAGTCCTGTGGTTTGTTTAAAGTGCAAACATCTCCCTGGTGTCTTCAGTTGCCCAGAAGACGTGACCTGGCTTACACTGACAGCTGCAAGCCGCCACCCACTGTCACGTGGACACATTCCGCGCAGCCTGGAAGATGCGGGAGGGGAGGAGCAGTGAAATGTGACACTATGGTCGCTGCCCACTATTAAGATCAGTTTGACAAAATGGTCTATTCCAGCCCCTAAACTCCACCCCTTCAGTCAATTTGCACTTCTGCATAGCCAATGTCCGTTCCCACCAGGGCAGGTCAGCCCATCGCTGTCAATCTGACTGCCGTCCTACATGATGACGTTGGTTTTGATAATACAGAGGAGTAAAACCGTTTACCTTTTTCTTAACTTGTTGGTTGGAATTCCTGCATCTGTCTGCTAGATACATTTTTAAGATTATGACTGGTGTATAGAAGTCCATTTATGGTTCCACGTGATCCTAGCATCCTCATTAGTTATAGACTGTTTGTAGATCCAGCAAATATGTCTGTGTTTAAAGGAATAGAACGGAAAAAAACAACCTGTTTAATATAGTTTTTTATTTATTTTTTTAAATAGGGGAATATGGACTTAAACGGCCACCATTTTTCTTTCTGAAACCATCCTACTGGTCAAAGAGACAGAGAAACTATGGCGAGTTAAGCGAAAGCCATTTTAACAGTAATCTGGCCCTAAGTGAGATGGTGGAACCCGTATCATCAGAACTGCAAGGAAAAGAAGCGATCAGGTATTATAGCATATAATCCAGCTGGCTATGCCGGGGTCTCGGTCCAACCAGCTCTGTATGAGGAAGACAAGTAGTTAATCTGCTAGTGAAACAATGTAACTTCATTCTGTTAATTAGAGCTTAAAGCTGCGTATTAAATTGGTATTAAATTGCGGCTTCATAGAACCGTTTTTATTTCTTCAAGCAAATGTTGATGTTAAAGGGACACAACCACCAAAAAGTTACATGTGCCTATTTATTAAACAATTCTCTCTATTGAAATATATGGAATGTGTTCGTGTCCATTGTTTTACTTGTTTTGGCATGGACAGCAGCAATTAATGACTGTCGACTAGGTTTGCCTACGGAGGTGTGGGGTCAATAGCCAATCAGCATGGAGCTGCGGCAGCCAATCCGAATGATGCACTAGAAGTGCATATAACTGATTAATAGATAATAATTTGGTTATGTTGAATTTAACCTTGAATAGATGTCTTTGAATATTTTACTGTTACCCTACTTGCAAACATGTCATGTGAATCACCATTACAGGGACACTACAGCTTAATTTAGTTTATTGTATGGTCACAGATTGTTATAGTTTATTGTATCGTTACAATTTATTGTATCCCTACAGTTTATTATAGTTGTATTGATTTGTTACAGCTTATTGTATCATTGCAGCTTATTGTATTATTGCAGCTCATTGTGTTATTACAGCTCTGTGTATGATTAGCTCCTTTGGCTTCCAATATCATTTCTATGCAGATGACACGCAAATCTACCTGTCCTCTCCTGATCTCTCCCTATCCCTCTTGACTCGTGTCTCTGACTGCCTCTCTGCTGTTTCTAACTGGATGTTTGCCCACTTCCTTAAACTCAACTTGACAAAAACTGAAATTCTGGTCTTTCCTCCCTCAAGTGTTGCTACTCCCATGTCTGTCTCCCTCCAAGTCAACGGTGCTACCATCAGCTCCACCACGCAGGCTCGCCGCCTAGGTGTTCTCTTTGACTCAGACCTTTCCTTCAAGCCTCATGTTCAATCTATCGCCAAATCCTGTCATTTCCATCTCAAAAACATTGCGCGCATCCGCCCCTATTTAACCCTGGATGCGGCTAAGGTGTTGGTCCATTCCACTGTCCTTTCTCGCCTTGACTACTGTAACCCGCTTCTCAGTAATCTTACGTGCTCCCAACTAGCGCCGTTACAGTCCATAATGAATGTGGCAGCGAGGCTCATCTTCCTGTCCTCCCGCACCTCCCACGCCTCACCCTTCTGTCAATCCTTACATTGGCTTCCTATAAAATATAGAGCTCAATTTAAAATTCTGGTTCTTGCTTTCAAATCACTACATAATGCTGCTCCCACCTATCTATCCTCCCTTATACACAAGTATGTCCCGTCTAGGCCCTTACAATCTGCTGAAGACTTACGTCTATCTTCTGTCCGTACTCCCACCTCTGATGCTCGCCTTCAAGATTTCTTGAGGGCTGCACCGTTCTTGTGGAACTCGCTTCCCTCCTCCATTAGATGCTCAGCCAGTCTCCACTCCTTCAAAAAATCGTTAAAAACCCACTTCTTCATAAAAGCGTATCCATTAAACTGTTAATAGCTCCTGACTGATTCCTCTTCTGCAACTGTCACTAGTCTAATACTATCCTTACCTTTTTGTGTCATTTTACCCCACTCCCTCTAGCATGTAAGCTCACTGAGCAGGACCCTCAATCCCTCTGTTACTGTGTCACTATACCCCACTCCCTCTAGCATGTAAGCTCACTGAGCAGGGCCCTCAATCCCTCTGTTACTGTGTCACTATACCCCACTCCCTCTAACATGTAAACTCACTGAGCAGGGCCTCAATCCCTCTGTTACTGTCACTATACCCCACTCCCTCTAACATGTAAACTCACTGAGCAGGGCCCTCAATCCCTCTGTTACTGTGTCACTATACCCCACTCCCTCTAGCATGTAAGCTCACTGAGCAGGGCCTCAATCCCTCTGTTACTGTGTCACTATACCCCACTCCCTCTAACATGTAAACTCACTGAGCAGGTCCCACTCCCTCTAACATGTAACCTCACTGAGCAGGGCCCTCAATCCCTTTGTTCCTGTGTGTCCAACCTGTCTCGTTACAACTACATGTCTGTTCGTCCACCCATTGTAAAGCACTGCGGAATTTGACGGCGCTCTATAAATATCATAATAATAATTACAGCTCATTGTATTATTGCAGCTCTTTGTGTTATGATAGATTATTATGTTTTGTATCATTACAGCTTATTGTATTATTACAACAGTGTTGGATTTCCAGTGTTCTTATGAACGCAGTGACGTCTCAACGCCTCTATAAATGGCCCATAAAATTAATGTTGTGTGTCTGCTATTTTGTTAATGGTAAATGGTAGATCTCCGTCTGTTGATTAGTTATATTGCTACTAATTGCCAATAAATTAATTAATCATTTTCATCTTTAGGATAAAGTGTATCCACAAGTCTTTCAAGAAGAATAACAAGCAGGTAGAAGCCCTTCAAGGTAAGACTGAGTGCCAGTCGTTGCTTTTTGTTATTATTTAGAGAGAGCTTTGTATTAAAATTTGTCATATTCTTGTTAACACCAGGGCTGACCTTCAGCATGTACGAAGGTGAAATAACGGCTGTGCTTGGACACAGTGGCACTGGGAAATCGACACTAATGAATATTTTATGTGGGCTTTGTCCTCCAACGGAAGGTAAGTCATTAATTTCCTTCTCTTTCCAGATCTTTGCAGACTCAATGCCAAGGGGCTTACTCCCTAAACAGTGCATAAAGCTGAATTAATCAAATAGATATTCAGGAAAAATTACAGAGCTGTAGAATCTTCCCTTTTTGCTGTGAACTTACCACAAATCACTATTTTCTGAATAGTCATGTACACGTTGTACTGTGGATCTCAACTCCTGTTATGCCAACCAGCCTGGTATGTGGAGAGCCTAGCATGTGCAGTAATCAGTGGTGTATCCTGGTTTTGTGCTGCCCTAGGCAGGACAAAACTCAGGCGCCCCCCTCCCCCCGCGCCACCCCCACCCAACCCTTCCCCCCCGCCCCACCTTCTAAATACACACACACACACACAGTCAGACACAAACACACACACAGTAAGACACAAACACACACACTCACAAACACACACAGTCACAAACACACACAGTCACAAACACACACACTCACAAACACACACACTCACAAAGACACACAGTCAGACACACACACACAGTCAGACACACACACACAGTCAGACACAAACACACACACAGTCAGACACACAGTCAGACACACACACACACACACAGTCAGACACAAACTCACACACTCACAAACACACACAGTCAGACACACACAGTCAGACACACACACAGTCAGACAAACACACAGTCAGACACAAACACACACGGTCAGACACAAACTCAGACACAAACACACACTCACAAACACACACAGTCAGACACACACACACAGACACAGTCAGACACACGCAAACACACAAACACACAAACAGACACAAACACACACAGTCAGGACACAAACACACACACAAACACACACACACACACAGTCACACACACACACAGTCACACACACACACACACACACACACACACACACACACACACACACACACACACACACACACACACACACACACACACACACAGTCAGACACAAACACACAGTCAGACACACAAGCACACACACAAGTCAGACACAAACACACACAGTCAGACACACACACACAGTCAGACACAACACACAGTGAAACACACAGTCAGACACACAGTCAGACACACACACACACACACACACAGTCAGACACACACACACACACAACAGTCAGACACACACACTCACACAAACACACACAGTCAGACACACACACACACAGTCAGACACACACACACACACAGTCAGACACACAAACACACACAGTCAGACACAAACACACACTCACAAGACACACACACTCACAACACACACAGTCACAAACACACACACAGTCAGACACAAACACACAGTCCAGACACAAACACACACACTCCCTCACAAACACAGTCAGACACAAACACACACACTCACAAACACACACAGTCAGACACACACACACACACAACACACACACACACAGTCAAACACAAACACACACACACAGTCAGACACACACACACAGTCACACACACACACAGACACAAACACACAGACACAAACACACACAGTCAGACACAAACACACACACACACAAACACAGTCAGACACAAACACACACACTCACAAACACACACAGTCAGACACACACACATACACACAGTCAGACACACACACACAGACACAAACACACACAGTCAGACACACACACACATTAACTTTTTTTAAAATTTAAATCCCCCCCTCCCCCCAACCTCCTTACCTTTGGGAGTGCTGGGGGGGGGGTCTCTCTCTCCCTGGTGGTCCAGTGGCTGCAGGGCGGGCGGCGCTGGCAGGCGGGCGGCCGGCGAGGGAGCTCTTCCCCTGAGCTGACTGCTCAGCTCCCTCGCGCGCCGCCCGCAGAGTGAGGCTGGGAGCCGGAATATGACGTCATCTTCCGGCTCCCAGCCTCACTTTGCGGCGCGCGAGGGAGCTGAGCAGTCAGCTTAGAGGAAGAGCTCCCTCGCCAGCCGCCTGCACAGCAGCCAGAGCCGCCCGCCCGCTCGGGATGTCAGTTAGCCGCAAGGCTAACTAGGCATTTGCCCTGGGCATTTGGGGGGCGGCGTTCTTTGCCGCCCCCTGAAAAATGCCGCCCAAGGCAAATGCCTTGTTTGCCTCGCGGCTAATACATCCCTGGCAGTAATAGGTGACTGATTCCATTCCCTCGTTGGATGATGCTTCTCTGTCTCTGTTAAATAGTTACATAGGCTGAAAAGACACGTATCCATCAAGTACAGCCTTCCTCACATTTGTTTTTTGCTGTTGATCCAAAAAAAGTCAAAAAACCCCAGTTTGAAGCACTTCCAATTTTGCAACAAACTAGGAAAAAAAATTCCCTCTTGACCACAGAGTGGCAGTCAGATTTATCCTTTGATCAAGCAGCTATTATCCTACAGTTGAAAAATTATATAATTGAATATTCTGTTTTTGCAAGTATGCATATAGTTGCTGTTTAACCACATCCCGACCTCGGACGTATCGGGTACGTCCGAAAAAAAACGGTCCTTAAGGACCACGGACGTACCTGATATGTCTGTGACTAATTAGAGCACATGAAGCGATCATGATCGCTTCCAGCCACACTAATGGTATTGCAGTGATGCCTCTATGCCTCCTGACTGCCGGGCTGGTGAAGAACACCAAGTGATCGCTCTCCCCGGAGCGATCACTTCCGGTTTGCTCCACGTGGAGTCCGGCAGTGAGGCAGAGCATCGGAAGCCATCAGGCAGGTTTCCGATGCTCTGCCTGTGCTGAGTGCCTCGAGGGTGAAATTTTTTTTTTTTATGTATATATGTAATTTTATGCTAACAGTATTTTGCTATTAATTTATATATTTATATCAAAATACACTTAGAATATATATATATAAATAAATAAAATGGGACCAGTCAATGCAAAAAACCTCGCTGCAAACTGTCAGCACATATGCACAGACAACAACGCCACACACAAAAATAAAACCTACAGCATTAAAGGTTCATACTCCTGCACATCCAGCAATGTGGTCTGCATGATTCAATGCACCAAATGCCACCTAGGATGCTACATTGGGGAAACCACCCAGCCATTAAATGGCAGAATGAATATGCACAGACACTCTGTTAAACACCACCAAGAAGGATTGTACTGCACTCCTGTGGGATGCCGCTTTGCCCGGCCACTCAATCAAGGACCTAAAAATCAAAGTACTGAAAGGGGGTTTTAAAAATACCAAGGAAAGAAAAGCCTTTGAAGCCAGAATGATTAAATGGTTTAACAGCAAGAATAGAGGACTAAATATTGATTTGGGTTTCCTGTCCCACTACCAACACTTTACATGAACACTCTCCCAGCATTATCTTACTGTTCTGTCACATGTACCGGACAAGTAACCCACACAAGCGATAGGGTTTCCAGCAGTAAGCCCTCCCTCCCCACCAACTCATGGGCACGGAGGGGAACCTTACCGGCAACAACCGCCAATACACTAATTCCTCACGGGGGAGGAGTTTCACGGGGCACGCTCCCTCAATAGCCGACGCCGGTCTATTTTACCGGTTATGAGCAGTCACAACTCAAGCTCCGCCTGCCTCGTTTGCCGGCAGAGGGGCAGGAGCTAGTAGACAGCACCAAGCATACCACTCTCAGCCATCCAGGCCTCATTGAGTGAGTGATACTCTGGCAGGTGGAGGTGTGGCAAACCTAGCTACTTGTAATATTCTGGACTATGTGCATAAAAAGGTTGTCTGTACTAATCTCTGTAACCTCATGTATAACCTGGATTTACACTGTGTGTTACTGTATGTTTGCATAGAATTCGTATGCTAGCAGCCGAAAGCCGCTAGCATTCATGTGTATCGTTTCACGAACAGCAACCCTACGGGCTGTTCATGAAACGAATGAGCTACCCCCTAATAGCCCACACATAGAGGGACGTGTGGCGCTCATTAACCGATTTTAACAATGTTGCAATCGGTAATTCGAGGCTTTCCTAGGTGGCCGTCGTTCGGCTACCGACCACGCGGTGGTGGGCCATCTTGGATCCTTTGTCTCACCAGCGGGGTTTGGTCATCAAGCGTGTGGAGCCGAGATCGGCTACTCGACGGCGCGAACCCCGCTGGACTTCCCTTATGGGAGAAAAGGTCTGAATGTTAAGTTCCCCATGTAGTCCCCTACTGTTCAACCCCTGCCATGTCAGTAGAAAAACCCCTTGCATGGGGACTTGCATAAATACTGGAGCATGTGAATAAAAACCTCAGTTGACTCCCAGAACTGTGTTTCGTCCGGTTACTGGGAGATTTGGGATATTGCCTTACTTTTCAGTGCTTGACTGTGGATTACCAGCGGAGATCGTGGGATTTAATATTGCCGCTCCGCTACAGGAGGCAAGTTTTTCCACACTCTCAAACGTCCACACTTATGAATGGTTCATTACATAAGCACCTTATTACATATTATGCGTACTGTGTTATTTCTTATTGTCATAGTCATTGTTACAACACTGTTTTATATACACGGGTGTCAACTTAAGTGTAGCACACGCCACCTGGTGGCCTTGTTGCACATAGCCTCTGTTAAAAATCACTGTATCCCATATAGGCGAATTCCATTGCTATTATCTTCACAAATGTCTTTACAAACTGTTAGTACTTCGGGTAGTATGGAAATTAATTTCCAGGGCAGGTTCAGGGCTCTGCTTATGCCACTATTTTGTTAATTATTATACAGGTCTACTCTCGTGGTTATAGACCAAGTTACAATGCAAGAAGTGTTTTTCTTCTAACAGGTTTCGTTACTCAGACATGATATCAGACATGATACTGTCTCTCAGGGCACAGAAAAATATACGCTGAGTACTAACCGTATCAAGCAGACATTTACTATACTAACATAACTTATTGTGACATAAACACGCCAAGCTTAAACTGACTAGGCTCATCAGGTTCCACGGTATATGTGACATACCAGAATATTGCTTACATCATCCAAGGTATTGGTAGGTGTCCAGAGGGCAAGCATGCAATACGATACCTAATGCCTTCCATGCTGTCATCCATCAGCCAGTTCAAGCCTCCCCCCCACTCCCTTTTAACATAATCTCAGACGACTGCAGAACACCGAACATACATTGTTCATACAAGTACATGGCTCCAGGTTCCTTACACACAGTGTTGTATAAGGTTTCATTCCAATAGAGACGTATTGATATGGCCAACTAGGTATTTGTTCCCAGCCACCTTATGCCTTAGAGATAGAGGTCCTGCGAGGCCAACACCCATCCTCCACGAAAGAGGTAATAACGCCCACGGGCCAAACCATAGCTAGACGCCTCGCATTTTGCATAGCAAGGGAATCACCCGTCACACCCCCTGCACAGATCAAAGGCTCATCCCTGATAAGCCCACATCCAGCAGATCAACCGCTCGCGCCAACCATAGGTAGAGCCGACCAGCCACTTGGCAACTAGTACGGACTCACCTGTCACCAGTCTAATGAATTGTTTCGCCACTTCTGCACTAGTTAAAACAACTGCATACACCCTCAAGAAGAACTCATGATTCCTACATATATGTGTGTGTGTATATATATATATATATATATATATATATATATATATATATATTTCAGTTGTGCCAAGTTCCAGAAGAAGGAGATGACATTTATATTCCAAGTACTACACCTAGGACTGCCAACCCTACACGAATAGGGGACACCAGCACTCCATCTTCTATTACATCATGGATTATCACACGAATCAAGGCCGAATTACGCAGGGCAGCACACCCTTGACAACTACTGCCTGCAAAGCAGAACTATTCAGGCAAAACTAACCAATACTAACACATCAGACACAGGGGAAGGCACAAGTGGCACAAGCAATGCCACCTGCATACCAGGTTTGCCTCTTGAGTAACATCCATGGGACAGATGAACAATAGACTAGAAACACGGGAAGCCAGTAGCTGTCCAGCCGCGATACAAAACCACTCGCAACCAATATTCAGGCCCCTTCCCATTCACAACCTGATAATTCTAATACGCCCATTATCTTAGGGCCTCAAGTCATTACTCCAACCATATGGGCCGGCAAACCTCATGAAAGACATCTTGAAGGGCAAGGACGTTGATCTTGTCTCGCTTCTCATTGCCTCCCAGGATGTCACAGCATACCGCTCATGCCCCTTGGGCGATATCTCAGTGGTCCTTAAGGCCAGGGACACTAGACTGGAAATTATTCATCAGTATAGTCATAACCTTCTTGGTCTTGTGGCAGTACAGGCACTACTGAATCCCACAGGTCTCAGCCTATATTCCTAGCAATTGTGTCCTGTAAGTCTACCCTCAGGTCATTGGACTCAGCAGGTATATAGTATATTTAGTTATGGCATTTCAGCACCTCTATCATGTTCCCCGTGTAGACCCTACAACGATCATATGTTACGCTGAAAGTTGCTGTACGATGTCAGTATGACCATAGTTCACTTATGGCTATGCTGTCATAACCAGTAACTTTTAGCTGAACTATAACTTAAATGAACTACCAACCTCACCCCATTAAATTCCACTCAGACTTACGTTTCCTCCCAATACCACAGGAACTACATTGGGCCTTTCTCAACCTCTTATGCATAGTCCTCACTCAAAGCCATCTATGGGCCTTGGCAACATACTTCAGGTAACCTTATTGGACAACTACGTCTTATTTGCAACCCCTCATTGGGGCACTAAGTTCACATACCATCTGGTTTGGAATGTATACGTAAAGTTCAGCTATCTTACAGCTTTCTACCTGGAAGCAACGTCTTATAGTATTATATATCTGCTATATCTTGCACGGTCCACATACGGCCACACAGTAGCTCTCCTCACGACCCTACCTACACGGCCTACTCCTGGCCAAAAGCACAGAATGTAATAATTCCCTCATAACAAACGTTCTCCTTGCCTCTCTTATTTTACTACTTCAATCTAACATATTGTCAATTTACGACGCGGGCAACGTGGTGCCACATACATTATGATTCGTACTGAATTATCATGTGGGGCATTTAAGTTTCCTGGGTCGACCTTACTAGTCAGCCGCCATCACAACTCCAGTAACAAACACCTACGCCATCTCCAATATTAGTTCCTGCTGGTAAACTAGAAATGTCCCACATACTTCATACACGTTTTAGGTTCTTTTAGCAGAAAGACGCCCAGCAGGAACTCACCTAGGCTCAATATATTTAGGTGTCTCTTCCCTATACATATATATGTTGTAATGGCACCCCCAGGCATAAAAGGGGTTAAACCGCTGTTTAGTAGATCTTCCCTTCCAGAGACACAGGCACAGCTACTGCAGAACACCAAACTCCCAAACTGGATTCAAGGGAATGCTCCAAACTCCCAAACTGGAACCTCACGAATAGCTGCTAGCAGCTGAACAGGAAAAGCACCCAAGCAGCTTACACTCCTGGCAATCAGTCTCTAACGGCATACAGTAAAACCCCCAAAAACGAGACAAGGCTCCGTTTTGAGGGTCAAGCAGGAACAGACAGAGCTGTGGGTTTATTGTTCTTATATACACATTCTTACACATTAGTACCACCCACAGGGTTTTGTAAAACAACCAATAAGCGTACAATACACTCAGACACTCCCACACAAAATCCTCCCCTCTGCCTGTGATACAATTACCTTACACAATGGGTTAATGTAATTATCACAGGCAGAGAAATACAGTTTTTCCACATTATTCATAACTTTAAATGTATGCATCACATTCACATACATTTTCAAAATCAGCATACTCCAAATACAAACATATGTCAAAATCATCCAGATTGGTCCAGCGGTTCAAAAGATAGATCGTAGTCATTTGTGACCAAAGGAAGCATGGCTTTTCTGCCCAAAACCAGTTCCACAGAGTCTTCTATCCTGGAGATAATTGGGAAGTAATCCAATTATCTCCAAGGACAGAGGCAAAACTCCATTAAGCACATGGCAGTAAAAAGACAGTAAAATACAATAAAATACACAAGGTTACCTTTATTACATAAAATACAGACATGCAACATATCCCCAGATAGCTTAGGTCTGAGCGCACATTTTTACTGAATGGCGCTCAGACCACACACATACAGTTCAATTGCCATGGAGCCAAAGTCTTTTATTACACGAATAGGCTCCATGGCATAGCTATCTGGGTTAAATTAGTTCATTCAGTAAATCCGAGTATCTACCGAACGCCAGGGCAGAAATACAGGAATAGAATAGTATTTAAATGCCGGTCCATAGTCAAAAGGCAGCAGGCAGGCAACCAGGCTCCTCCAATGCACAGTGGCGAGATTGGTCTCGTCACATATGTCTTTAACTAGGTTTATCCACATATGTAGTCGCCCCGATGCAATGGCTTACACAGAGCTTGCAGACTAAGTAAGCCAGATCGAAAGGTTCCATAAGAACTCTGCACGCTTCAAGGTATATTCCATCATAGCTGCAGCAGCAACATGGGGTCATTCATGGGCAAGCAGACTGGTTTGAGGTCTCTGACAATTTGTCAATTGGCCACGTCATAAACCAGTCCGGTCTGGTATCCCTTATTATTAATTCATCAGACGACTAACAGAGGGGAAGCCTGTCACCAATTTTTATCTGGTATGTTACCACGTACCAGGAACTTACAATACAGCTGCTGACCAGTTATCTAGTCTTTAGTTTCAGGCGTTCAGGAGGTCCCTGACAACTGCCTCACCTATGGCCACGATCGCTCCCCAGCTCCAAGAATTACCTATGGAATAGTAAAGTGGCTAAGTCACAGCAGGAATTCACACAGTTGGCCCTCAAAGAATATGCACACTGCATGACAGAGCTTACTGCATATAGCAAAGGTCATGTCAGACCACCACCTTACAAACTGGTTCAAGACTACAACGTTGGGGGGCTTTCGCCATTTTTTGCCACATCAAAACAATGTCACACAACACCATTAAGTTATATCTCCCGGGCATTCAACACCACATGTTTTCAGTTACAAACACCATGCTCAAACCACCATATACTTGGCTTTCATGGTTTCCCACAACCAGAGAATTTACCATCAGAGGGCAACACGATTCCAAACTTTGCCTACGGTATTCTAAACCTGTACACATACAGGATCACTAACTTACCATCAACTAAGATCAGCCAGGGGGGCACGACGTACTTATTCAGTACAAACCCACCAACAACGCATACCTCAGCCGATACAGGAATTAAGGAATGCGTTTGTGTAATGTCACCGTAATACGCTAACTCAATGTCTTGTGTTTTCGTAATAAACATCTTTGATTACACTATATGGGTATTCCTTTTTGCCCACTTATTTACAGGCCTACTACACACGTCGGTTTCGGCACACCTCTACCAACTTTTGATTTATTGTGAGAAGTATACTCACTAGCTATTTCATACTATACTGAAATGGCCCCGACCACAAATATATATATAAAAATAATCCAAAATATACATCTGTCCAAATACATAATTACATAAATAACTTCATAAATAGACACGTAGACTTCAAATATATAAATGTGTGTATATATATATTTCAATTCTACATGCATATTTATGTAATATTTTTACATAATTTTATTGATTGCAATTTGAGGGACTTGCCTGACAACCCAGGAAGCAAGTCCAGAGAATTTAATTTGCTAGCACTGTATTTAACCCTGTAACTTTCCAAGACACCATAAAACCTGTACATGGGGGGTACTGTTTTACTCAGGAGACTTCACTGAATACAAATATTAGTGTTTCAAAACAGTAAAACCTATCACAGCGATCAGGGCCAGCCTTAGGGGTGTGCGAGCTGTGCGGCCGCACAGGGCGCCATGGCAACAGGGGCGCCGGGCGGCCAACACAGCTCGCAGGCCGGCCGAGTTCTGTATTTAAAGTGCAAGTCAAGTGCATAATACTGCTTTGCACTTGACTTGCAAATTATGAGCAGAGAGCCGCCGCCGGGAATCCACTTCTGTATGGAGGGTGGAGGAGGAGCGTGGGGGCGTTATGCCGCGTACTTGCGTAACGTCGACATGCTCTGTCATCAGAGGGAGCCGCGGAAGGATCCAATTCAGTGAGTGAAGGCGGCACCCGGTGCTCTTCAATCGGCGGAGACAGCTCAGTCCAGGGAGCAGCAGCCTTTACTGTGAGTGACTTTTTTTTTCTTTTTTATTAAATAGGTTTTGTTGAAGAGGTGCAGGAATTTAATTAAGGGGGGCAGGGGATTGATGAAGGGGTGGCATGGATTGCATTAATTGGCAGGGGATTTATTAAGGGGGCTGATAAAGGGTGGCAGGAAACTGAAAAGGGGGGCATGGGGCTGATTAAAGGGCGCCTGAACACCTAAGGCCGGCCCTGACAGCGATGACATTTTCAGTGAAAGTGAAGTTTTTTGCATTTTTCACACACAAATGGTACTTTCACTGATGATATCATTGTTGTAATATGTTTAACTGTTTTGAAACACTCATATTTGTGTTCAGTGAAGTCTCCCGGGTATAACAGTACCCCCTCTCCCCCCCATGTACAGGTTTTCTAGCGTTTTTGAATGTTACAGGGTTAAATATAAGGCTGCTTTTTCACATTGAAATTTGCCAGATTGGTTATGTTGCCTTTGCGAGCGTATGGTAGCCCAGGAATGAAAATTACCCCCATGATGGCATACCATTTGCAAAAGAAGACAACTCAATGTATTGCAAGTGGGGTATGTCCAGTATTTTTTAGTAGTCACAAACACTGGCCAAATT
Source organism: Pelobates cultripes (assembly GCA_933207985.1). Lineage (NCBI taxonomy): Eukaryota > Metazoa > Chordata > Amphibia > Anura > Pelobatidae > Pelobates > Pelobates cultripes. The sequence goes on from OW240916.1 coordinate 3,213,620, forward strand.
TAGCATTCATAATTTTTTTTTTGCATTTTCAACACACCAACTAATATAAACGCTAACTTTGGCCAGTGTTTGTGACTAAGTGGCTACTAAAAAAGACTGGACATACCCCATATTGAATACCCTGGGTTGTCTAATTTTCGAAAATGTATGGTTTGATGGGGGTAAATTACATTGGCCGGCTTCAAAAATGTACCAAATAGGACATGGGTGCATGATGACTAGCTGTGAAAATTGCAAGTTGGAAAACTGGAATGCGCACCCTCCAAATAAGGTCTTTTAGCCCCCAGAGACCCCGACACACCTGGGGGGGTATCACTGAGGAGATGTTGCTGAATACATATTGGGATGTTCTTTGGCAGTACTCCTTAAAGTTCCCCGTACATGTATTCTTAAATTGATATGTGTGTCAAAAAAAAACCAATTTTTTTTTTTTTAATTTGGCATAGATTGGTGGTAAAATGAAGAGTCAAAATACCTTGCCTTTAATACCTTAGGTTGTCTTCTTTAAAAAATAAATATATAGTATGTGTGTGTGAAGGGTTTTTCAGGGATTCCTGAAAGATAAGTGTTACAATGTAACTTGCGTTAATTTTTAAGAAACAAAAATGGCAAATTGCTACTTGTACATATTGCCCTATAACTTTCAAAAAAAAATTAGAACATGTTAACATTGAGTATTTCTAAAATCAGGACAAAATTTATAAACTATTTAGCACGGGTGTTTTTTGGCGGTTGTAGATGCGTAACAGATTTTAGGGGTCAAAGTTCGAAATAGTGTGTGTGTTGTTTTTTGTTTTTTTTACTTTTATATATTATATATATATATATTGTATAAAAGAAGTAAACTTGGCACTCACCTTTTGCTCTAGATATGTCAAAATTCTTGCCTGGGTTCAAACCTCTTGCGTCAAAATAGATACCAAAAATAATGTATAAGGTGCACTCACAGGTCTTTAACAAGTGATTAGTTTATTCCAACGTGCAAGTTACATATGCCAAAAATATATTACCAGGCTAAAGGTAAGGGGGGAGGGAGCATTCCATTTGCTATCAGCTTTAAGAAGCCGTTTAATGTTAATTGGAACAACTTCAAAGTGTTTTTCATTTACATTTTTATTAGCCAAGAAGCCAAAACATACACATATGATAAGTATGGACCTGTAAGAGGTCCCAACCGATCAGCATGGCGATCTCCTCTTCCTCTGTGAGCCATGAGCGTCAACTGTGTGGGTCTCTTGCGGGGCCTGCATCCTGACAGCATAAAGGAGACTGTCTGCTTGCAGGGCACATCCTTCTATAAAAATTAAAGTGTCCTCCCTCCCGGTCACTTCTGGTCCTGTAGGAACCATGTCATTCAGGAAACCTTATTCTCCAACTTTTTAGGGTTGCAGAAGCATATTTAAAGGCACATTACATCTTTATCATTGTCCTGTTGTGATATCTCTTTCTAGCTATTTTTTGTTTTTGTTTATATTCTTGCACCTTGCACACTGCACCCCTAACACTCACAGCACCCTCACTCACACACACACACACACACACTGCACCCCTGACATTCACAGCATCCTCACTCACACACACTGCACCCCTAACACTCACAGCACCCTCACACACACACTGCACCCCTAACACTCACAGCACCCTCACTCACACACACACACTGCACCCCTGACACTCACAGCACACACACACTGTACCCCTAACACTTACAGCACCCTCACACACACACACACACTGCACCCCTGACACGCACAGCACACACACACTGCACCCACATAGCACCCTAACGCAAACACAGCACCCATCACTCACACACTAAACACCTCACACACACTGCACCCCTTACACACACAAACTGCACAATATGCTTTCCTAGCATTTTTGTCTCCTGGTATCCCAACTATGCAGACACCAGAGAAAAAATTTCAAGCAAACACAGTGCACGCATGTTATTGAATTTGCTTGCGCCGTGCAGAACAAATACAGGGTCTTTTTCTCATGCCAGAGCTCTTCAGCAGAGCTCTGCGCATGGTCTACCCTGGAAGAGCATTGAACCAACATGCTCACTTTGTGATGGGGCGTGCTTGTCATTGGTGATGATACCCTATCTGGCCCTGCCCCCTTTGTAGTGGGCCGCTGTAATTAAAAAATGCCCAGGCCGAATTTTCTTCCCAGTCCGGCCCTGGCGGCAGGACGCGCCGCACATTCAGCCAATTCATAGGAAAGCATTTACAATGCTTTCCTATGGACGCTGGCGTCTTCTCACTGTGATTTTCACAGTGAGAAGCACGCAAGCACCTCTAACGGCTGTCAATGAGACAACCACTAGAGGATTTAGAGGCTGGATTAACCCATTTATAAACATAGCAGTTTCTCTCAAACTGTTTATTTAAAAAAAAAAAAAGGGAGCTGGATCAGGCACCCAGACCACTTCATTAAGCTGAAGTGGTTTGGGTGCCTATAGTGGTCCTTTAATGTCTGGTTCTGTAAACTCTCTGTAACATGGCGTGTTCTTACCCTGATCCTGGCAATCCGTTTCCATTATTGTCCGGTTCTGTAAATTCTCTGTAACATGGCGTGTTCTTACCCTGATCCTGGGAATCCGTTTCCATTATTGTCCGGTTCTGTAAACTCTCTGTAACATGGCGTGTTCTTACCCTGATCCTGGGAATCCGTTTCCATTATTGTCCGGTTCTGTAAACTCTCTGTAACATGGCGTGTTCTTACCCTGATCCTGGGAATCCGTTTCCATTATTGTCCGGTTCTGTAAACTCTCTGTAACATGGCGTGTTCTTACCCTGATCCTGGCAATCCGTTTCCATTATTGTCCGGTTCTGTAAACTCTCTGTAACATGGCGTGTTCTTACCCTGATCCTGGCAATCCGTTTCCATTATTGTCCGGTTCTGTAAACTCTCTGTAACATGGCGTGTTCTTACCCTGATCCTGGCAATCCGTTTCCATTATTGTCTGGTTCTGTAAACTCTCTGTAACATGGCGTGTTCTTACCCTGATCCTGGGAATCCGTTTCCATTATTGTCCGGTTCTGTAAACTCTCTGTAACATGGCGTGTTCTTACCCTGATCCTGGCAATCCGTTTCCATTATTGTCCGGTTCTGTAAACTCTCTGTAACATGGCGTGTTCTTACCCTGATCCTGGGAATCCGTTTCCATTATTGTCCGGTTCTGTAAACTCTCTGTAACATGGCATGTTCTTACCCTGATCCTGGGAATCCGTTTCCATTATTGTCCGGTTCTGTAAATCTCTGTAACATGGCGTGTTCTTACCCTGATCCTGGCAATCCGTTTCCATTATTGTCCGGTTCTGTAAACTCTCTGTAACATGGCGTGTTCTTACCCTGATCCTGGCAATCCGTTTCCATTAATGTCCGGTTCTGTAAACTCTCTGTAACATGCATGTTCTACCCTGACCCTGGCAATCCGGCATTGTCCGTTCCTGTAAACTCTCTGTAACATGGCGTATTGTCCTCTCTGTCCCTGAAACTCTCTGTAACATGGAATCCGTTTCCATTATTGTCCGGTTCTGTAAATTCTCTGTAACATGGCGTGTTCTTACCCTGATCCTGGGAATCCGTTTCCATTATTGTCCGGTTCTGTAAACTCTCTGTAACATGGCGTGTTCTTACCCTGATCCTGGGAATCCGTTTCCATTATTGTCCGGTTCTGTAAACTCTCTGTAACATGGCGTGTTCTTACCCTGATCCTGGCAATCCGTTTCCATTATTGTCCGGTTCTGTAAACTCTCTGTAACATGGCGTGTTCTTACCCTGATCCTGGCAATCCGTTTCCATTATTGTCTGGTTCTGTAAACTCTCTGTAACATGGCGTGTTCTTACCCTGATCCTGGCAATCCGTTTCCATTATTGTCCGGTTCTGTAAACTCTCTGTAACATGGCGTGTTCTTACCCTGATCCTGGCAATCCGTTTCCATTATTGTCTGGTTCTGTAAACTCTCTGTAACATGGCGTGTTCTTACCCTGATCCTGGGAATCCGTTTCCATTATTGTCTGGTTCTGTAAACTCTCTGTAACATGGCGTGTTCTTACCCTGATCCTGGGAATCCGTTTCCATTATTGTCTGGTTCTGTAAATTCTCTGTAACATGGCGTGTTCTTACCCTGATCCTGGGAATCCGTTTCCATTATTGTCCGGTTCTGTAAACTCTCTGTAACATGGCGTGTTCTTACCTTGATCCTGGGAATCCGTTTCCATTATTGTCCGGTTCTGTAAATTCTCTGTAACATGGCGTGTTCTTACCCTGATCCTGGGAATCCGTTTCCATTATTGTCCGGTTCTGTAAACTCTCTGTAACATGGCGTGTTCTTACCCTGATCCTGGGCGTGTTCTTACCCTGATCCTGGCAATCCGTTTCCATTATTGTCCGGTTCTGTAAACTCTCTGTAACATGGCGTGTTCTTACCCTGATCCTGGGAATCCGTTTCCATTATTGTCCGGTTCTGTAAATTCTCTGTAACATGGCGTGTTCTTACCCTGATCCTGGCAATCCGTTTCCATTATTGTCCGGTTCTGTAAACTCTCTGTAACATGGCGTGTTCTTACCCTGATCCTGGCAATCCGTTTCTATTATTGTCCGGTTCTGTAAACTCTCTGTAACATGGCGTGTTCTTACCCTGATCCTGGGAATCCGTTTCCATTATTGTCCGGTTCTGTAAACTCTCTGTAACATGGCGTGTTCTTACCCTGATCCTGGCAATCCGTTTCCATTATTGTCTGGTTCTGTAAACTCTCTGTAACATGGCGTGTTCTTACCCTGATCCTGGAACTGCTTCATTATTGTCCGTTCTGTAAACTCTCTGTAACATGGCGTTCTACCCTGATCCTGGCAACCGCTTTCCATTACGCCCCACCTGTAAAACTTCTCTTAGCAATACATGCGGTTCTTACCTGATCCTGGCAATCCGTTTCCATTATTGTCCGGTTCTGTAAACTCTCTGTAACATGGCGTGTTCTTACCCTGATCCTGGGAATCCGTTTCCATTATTGTCCGGTTCTGTAAACTCTCTGTAACATGGCATGTTCTTACCCTGATCCTGGGAATCCGTTTCCATTATTGTCCGGTTCTGTAAATTCTCTGTAACATGGCGTGTTCTTACCCTGATCCTGGCAATCCGTTTCCATTATTGTCCGGTTCTGTAAACTCTCTGTAACATGGCGTGTTCTTACCCTGATCCTGGGAATCCGTTTCCATTATTGTCCGGTTCTGTAAACTCTCTGTAACATGGCGTGTTCTTACCCTGATCCTGGCAATCCGTTTCCATTATTGTCCGGTTCTGTAAACTCTCTGTAACATGGCGTGTTCTTACCCTGATCCTGGGAATCCGTTTCCATTATTGTCCGGTTCTGTAAACTCTCTGTAACATGGCGTGTTCTTACCCTGATCCTGGCAATCCGTTTCCATTATTGTCCGGTTCTGTAAACTCTCTGTAACATGGCGTGTTCTTACCCTGATCCTGGCAATCCGTTTCCATTATTGTCCGGTTCTGTAAACTCTCTGTAACATGGCGTGTTCTTACCCTGATCCTGGCAATCCGTTTCCATTAATGTCCGGTTCTGTAAACTCTCTGTAACATGGCGTGTTCTTACCCTGATCCTGGCAATCCGTTTCCATTATTGTCCGGTTCTGTAAACTCTCTGTAACATGGCGTGTTCTTACCCTGATCCTGGCAATCCGTTTCCATTAATGTCCGGTTCTGTAAACTCTCTGTAACATGGCGTGTTCTTACCCTGATCCTGGGAATCCGTTTCCATTATTGTCCAGTTCTGTAAACTCTCTGTAACATGGCGTGTTCTTACCCTGATCCTGGCAATCCGTTTCCATTATTGTCCGGTTCTGTAAACTCTCTGTAACATGTATTCTTACCTGATCCTGGCAATCCGTTTCCATTATTGCGTCGGTTCTGTAAACTCTCTGTAACATGGTGTTCTTGCCTGATCCCTGGCAATCCGTTTCCATTATTTGTGTCCGGTTCTGTAAACTCTCTCATAACATGGCGTGTTCTTGCCTGATCTGGGGGCCGTGGGTTTACTGGCTCTGGCGAAACGCCGTGTTCTTACCCCTGATCCCTGGCAATCCGTTTCCATTATTGTCCGGTTCTGTAAACTCTCTGTAACATGGCGTGTTCTTACCCTGATCCTGGCAATCCGTTTCCATTATTGTCCGGTTCTGTAAACTCTCTGTAACATGGCGTGTTCTTACCCTGATCCTGGCAATCCGTTTCCATTAATGTCCGGTTCTGTAAACTCTCTGTAACATGGCGTGTTCTTACCCTGATCCTGGCAATCCGTTTCCATTATTGTCCGGTTCTGTAAACTCTCTGTAACATGGCGTGTTCTTACCCTGATCCTGGCAATCCGTTTCCATTAATGTCCGGTTCTGTAAACTCTCTGTAACATGGCGTGTTCTTACCCTGATCCTGGGAATCCGTTTCCATTATTGTCCAGTTCTGTAAACTCTCTGTAACATGGCGTGTTCTTACCCTGATCCTGGCAATCCGTTTCCATTATTGTCCGGTTCTGTAAACTCTCTGTAACATGGCGTCGTTCTTACCTGATCCTGGCAATCCGTTTCCATTATTGTCAGTTCTGTAAACTCACCGCTAACGCCGTGTTCTTACCCTGATCCTGGCAATCGTTTCCATTATTGTCGGTTCTGTAAACTCTCTGTAACATGGCGTGTTCTTACCTGATCCTGGGAATCCGTTTCCATTATCCGGTTCTGCCAAGCTCTCTGTAACATGGCGTGTTTCTTACTGATCCTGGCAATCCGTTTCCATTATTGTCGGTTCTGTAAACTCTCTGTAACATGGCGTGTTCTTACCCTGATCCTGGGAATCCGTTTCCATTATTGTCTGGTTCTGTAAACTCTCTGTAACATGGCGTGTTCTTACCCTGATCCTGGGAATCCGTTTCCATTATTGTCCGGTTCTGTAAACTCTCTGTAACATGGCGTGTTCTTACCCTGATCCTGGCAATCCGTTTCCATTATTCTCCGGTTCTGTAAACTCTCTGTAACATGGCGTGTTCTTACCCTGATCCTGGCAAT
>OW240916.1:3220800-3240755 GCA_933207985.1 Pelobates cultripes
TTGTAAAGTCAGTAGCCGAATAAAGTGTTTAGTGCTAAATTGTCACTTTTTGGTCCTTTTCTTGAATATTGCCAGTTTCACGGAAATTAAAAAGTGTAACGTGGATTCCATCTCTATTCTGTTTAACATCCAACCAAAAATCCTATTCCTTACAATTTTGTAAATTTGCATGTGTTCATTTTGGCTTCAGGATCGCTAAACTGAAAACCTAGATAACTGGTATTTTCCAATTCATAGATATTTTGGCTGAATATGTGAATTCCCCTTTAAATTTACAATGGATTAACCCCTTAAGTACACATGACATGTGTGACATGTCATGATTCCCTTTTATTCCAGAAGTTTGGTCCTTAAGGGGTTAATGAAAATTCACACGTCAGTGACTAATCCTTTCATGTCTAACTCGCATTTTTTTTCTTTTTAGGGTTTGCTACTCTTTATGGACACAGGATAACGGACATCGATGAGATACTGGAGGCGAGGAAAGTCACCGGAATATGTCAGCAGCACGATGTCCATTTTGATGTTCTCACTGTGGAAGAGAATCTCTCCATCTTTGCATCATTAAGAGGTCTACCTGAGAAGACAAGAGAGCAAGAGGTCCGAGGCTGTTATCATAGACGCAGACCTCACTGCCCCAAAACACTGTTCCGTGCATTTCTATCATTTCATTATTGCGGCGTTGAGTGAGGCTGTATTATCTAATTGTTCATATAATTTAAAGGATGTATGGATCAGGGCTGTAATGCATTAATATTGACCGCAGTCTATGACCTTTAGGAACATTTTAAAATACATATTTCAGGTCGAATGGATAAAATATATCCACCTGGAGGTCAGAGGCAGATTAAATATATCCACCTGGAGGTTAGCGGCAGATTAAATATATCCACCTGGAGGTTAGCGGCAGATTAAATATATCCATCTGGAGGTTAGAGGCAGATTAAATATATCCACCTGGAGGTCAGAGGCAGATTAAATATATCCACCTGGAGGTCAGAGGCAGATTAAATATATCCACCTGGAGGTCAGAGGCAGATTAAATATATCCACCTGGAGGTTAGCGGCAGATTAAATATATCCACCTGGTGGTCAGAGGCAGATTAAATATATCCACCTGGAGGTTAGAGGCAGATTAAATATATCCACCTGGAGGTCAGAGGCAGATTAAATATATCCTCCTGGAGGTTAGCGGCAGATTAAATATATCCACCTGGTGGTCAGAGGCAGATTAAATATATCCACCTGGAGGTCAGAGGCAGATTAAATATATCCTCCTGGAGGTTAGCGGCAGATTAAATATATCCACCTGGTGGTCAGAGGCAGATTAAATATATCCACCTGGAGGTTAGCGGCAGATTAAATATATCCACCTGGTGGTCAGAGGCAGATTAAATATATCCACCTGGCGGTTAGAGGCGATTAAATATATCCACCTGGAGGTCAGAGGCAGATTACATACATCCACCTGGAGGTCAGAGGCAGATTAAATATATCCACCTGGAGGTCAGAGGCAGATTAAATATATCCACCTGGAGGTTAGCGGCAGATTAAATATATCCACCTGGTGGTCAGAGGCAGATTAAATATATCCACCTGGAGGTTGGAGGCAGATTAAATATATCCACCTGGAGGTCAGAGGCAGATTAAATATATCCACCTGGAGGTTAGAGGCAGATTAAATATATCCACCTGGAGGTCAGAGGCAAATTAAATATATCCACCTGTCGGTCAGAGGCAGATTAAACCTATATTGATTTCTTCACAATTCTGCTTGATCAGTTTTCACAGTTTGTCTTAGATTGTGTTTGGATATAGGTCAAGCTGGTTAGTACCCACTGGGGTCAAGCTGGTTAGTACCCACTGGGGTCCCGCTGGTTAGTACCCACTGGGGTCCCGCTGCTTAGTACCCACTGGCGTCAAGCTGGTTAGTACCCTCTGGGGCCCCGCTGGTTACTACCCACTGGGGTGAAGCTGGTTAGTATCCACTGGGGTCCCGCTGGTTAGTACCCACTGGGGTCACGCTGGTTAGTACCCACTGGGGTCAAGCTGGTTAGTACCCACTGGGGTCAAGCTGGTTAGTACCCACTGGGGTCCCGCTGGTTAGTACCCACTGGGGTCCCGCTGCTTAGTACCCACTGGCGTCAAGCTGGTTAGTACCCTCTGGGGTCCCGCTGGTTACTACCCACTGGGGTGAAGCTGGTTAGTATCCACTGGGGTCCCGCTGGTTAGTACCCACTGGGGTCAAGCTGGTTAGTACCCACTGGGGTCAAGCTGGTTAGTACCCACTGGGGTCCCGCTGGTTAGTATCCACTGGGGTCCCGCTGGTTAGTACCCACTGGGGTCACGCTGGTTAGTACCCACTGGGGTCACAGTGAGAAATAAAGGATCCCAAGGCGATGGCAAAGTCTAACATTTCCATAAGGCCAACTATCCAGGCAGCAGTGGTCAGGTACCAGGAGAATCAAATGTGAATTCACATCCAAGTGCTCCCTGCAATAGCACAGAACAAGTAGCAATGACCGCTCAATCGCTCTGGGTTTTAATAGGTTGCTTATGGCATAACCATGCACCTTCCATCCTTCCAATTCCGCCCTCCTATTTACAATTATTGTGATGTCTGGGATTACCATGGGGCTTTTAAAGAGCAATGGGCTGTCCTGCAGCTTCCATTCAGTGCACACATCTCTCTGGTGTCTTTGGTTGTCTGGGAGACGTGACACAACTCATGGCTGCAGGCCTGGCATCGTGGACCTGCTAGAGGAGGACAGGAGATGGCAGGTGGCGCATGTCACAATCTTGCATACCAGGTGTAGGATGGCTGCAAACCATTCAGAATAATATCAAGTACGTTGACGTCTGTCATTTTTGCTTTTTAAGTAAATTCAAAATGATCTCTGTAGTAACAGATTTTGTACGAAGGCTGTGTGTTTGGTCAATTTATCATATTCATGCTTCTGCCATTTATCCGAGCAGACTGCTGAATTCACCACCAACGTACACTTCATCGTCCTCCCCTTTTCATTCGCCAGAATGATCTGTTGATCTTTCTTTCTGTATTGCCTTTTCTTTCTAGATAAATAAGATCCTTAATGAGTTGGATATGCAGGTATTAAAACACAACCAAGTCCGGACGCTCAGTATTGGCCAGAAGAGGAAGTTGTCCGTGGCCATTGCAATACTTGGGAACCCTAAGGTAATGACCCCAGCCAGCCCATTACTGTATTCAGAAGGAGGTGATCTGGGGCATCATTCTAAAGATTGAGCAGTCACCATGGAAACCAGTGTTTTATACTACATCTGGTTCCTTCACTTATCGCTTAGAATGTTGCCCCAGAATTGCTCCATGTACAGAATTCCTTGTGGTCACACGCGTGATGTCTGAATTCTTGTTAATGCCGTGCCCAGGTGCTGCTTCTGGATGAGCCCACAGCTGGCATGGACTCCTGCTCACGGTTTACTGTCTGGAACATGCTAAAGTCCAGAAGGGAAAATCATGTGATTGTCTTCAGCACTCACTGCATGGACGAAGCGGACATCCTGGCAGGTAACTTTTAGTGTGTACGTCTGTAATGGTGGTGTACGTGTATACGTCTGTAATGGTGCATGGCTATGAGAAAGGAATTAATTCATGTCACTAATTCATTGCTAATTCAGGCAGTCAGATCGCCGGTTCTGTGACATTTTATAATTCTGCGTTCTGTTGAGGAGGGCTTGGAAGCTCTGCCCGACAGTAAGTGGCATTAATTTGTTCCTGGAGGTAAATTATTTTAGTTACCATCCCAGATCACAAAGGAACCTTGTGTTAAGTGACACTTCTGATACTAGTCACAGAGCAATCTGAGAGATCAGAATGACCTACTCCGTATGAAACTGATAAACAGACTGTTCTAGGTCTAGTTGTGAAGAAACCGCTATGAATCCTGTATTCCAACAATGAGGCTTTTTTCAGTTTCCAATAAGTACTGTACTATGAATGGGAAGATAACCTTCAGCATACAGCGCCACCTGGTGGATAGCAAATGTCAAAGAAAATTGGAACACATTACACAGGACTTAAAGGAACACTATAGTCACCTAAATTACTTTAGCTAAATAAAGCAGTTTTAGTGTATAGATCATTCCCCTGCAATTTCACTGCTCAATTCACTCATTTAGGCGTTAAATCACTTTGTTTCTGTTTATGCAGCCCTAGCCACACCTCCCCTGGCTATGACTGACAGAGCCCGCATAAAAACAAAAAACTGGTTTCACTTTCAAACAGATGTCATTTACCTTAAATAATTGTATCTCAATCTCTAAATTGAACTTTAATCACATACAGGAGGCTCTTGCAGGGTCTAGCAAGCTATTAACATAGCAGGGGATAAGAAAATCTTAATTAAACAGAACTTGCAATAAAGAAAGCCTAAATAGGGCTCTCTTTACAGGAAGTGTTTATGGAAGGCTGTGCAAGTCACATGCAGGAGGTGTGACTAGGGTTCATAAACAAAGGGATTTAACTCCTAAATGGCAGAGGATTGAGCAGTGAGGCTGCAGGGGCATGTTCTATACACCAAAACTGCTTCATTAAGCCAAAGTTGTTCAGGTGACTATAGTGTCCCTTTAACGTTTGCCAAAGGTAATCTAGAAGAAGCTTAGTTAACCTCTTACCCACTTGAACAGGTTCCATGCCGTCCTCCACAGAGTGGGCTTAATGCTGGCCCAGTTATGGGCTCCCTGTATTAGCAGGAGCCATATTTAGTGGCCACAGAATGACTGATGAGCTATTCGAAACACGCAAAGTGTACCTGCTTTAAATACATAAAAAACACCATGGTCGAGTGAATAGACGCTAGCCGGGTCTCCCTGCATGCCCCCTGCCAACTAAGATGGGTAATGAGCTTTGCCGCGGTGTGATCGGCAGGTACAGCGTGCTTTCTTTCTCTCTCGGAGTAAATCCAAGTTGCTCCTCTGGTTTCAGAGGTTCCTATTGGCCCCAAATGCTTTACTTGGATGACTTTTGGGACGTATTGTACTGTGAGGTTACATTTATTGTTAATTTGTCTTGATTGCATGATGAATCTGAAACCTACTTTGGGGTTTGGAAAAAGGTCCAGGTAACTGTGTTTTGGTTTTCAGATCGTAAAGCTGTCATTTCACAGGGGATGTTGACATGCATTGGGACTTCCTTATTCCTTAAGAGCAAATGGGGAGTTGGCTATCGATTAAGGTATGGTGCGCGATAACCTGGGTATATAAAGTATTATGTGCATCTCTTGTGAATGTGTTAAACATAACGTTCTTTATCAATAATCGCTCTATAAACCGTTTTCCCTGCTCTGTATTTATATTGATTGATGACTGAACAGTTAAGTAAAGGGATAAAAAAGATGGGGCTCTTAAACATAAAAATTTTTTTTGTAATATTCTGAATGGATGTTTGAATTAGAATTTCATATCTCCTGCTTCTCTTTATAGCCTGCTAGAGCCTACATTACTCTCCTTTCATTATCCACCATCATCCAAGTTCAATTAACAAATCAGGAGACTAGAACTCCTAAAGTTAACACACTGTGCTGTAAGATCAGTAAACAAGCCAGTGGAGGTGTGCCTAGGACTTGCTGAATTGCTTTATATGTCTTGAGTCTGTAATATTTGGGACAGTTTTATAACTTTAAGCGGAAACACATCCGTGGCTGTTACTCAGATGCTAACAGTCACTCCGTCACTAACACCCAGCCGGAAAAGTTTACTTTCTCTCCCGTTTGCTCCACAAAGTTAAAGGAAGTAGCAGGTGTGGTAGGCTAGGGCACGCTTGCATTTCCCCCTTATCAATAAGCTGTCTTACATGCATTACTTTGTGTGTTTTGGGGATATCTACTAAACTGTTAAAGATGGATAACCAATGCACACGAGAGCACTACTCCACAGGCGAGAGACTCCATTCCGTATCACCAGGTTTTATTAACATACACAGGATCTGTTTGAAATTTAAAATTTTGTGATATATAAGCAAATATGTATTATATTTTAAGCTAGCGTCTTGACAGACTTTTGTATACTGTTTTTTTTTTTGGTGTGGGGGGGGCCTGACTGTGGATGCACTGTGTGTGAGCTCCCGAGCCTGGGCTCAATAATCGTCTTTAACCACAAGCTACTTGCTCCATCTCGGACCCCAACCTACAGCATTATAGCTTTGCAACCATCGGTGTATCGGGGGGTACCTCACACATTCATACCATCCACTGAATCGACCTGCCGCGGACCGCATCAAAATGGAGAGCCACTACAATGCAACCGAGCACCTACTCACATGCTTGAACAATTTGTTTTTGATAGCTTCTGGGCATGGACTCAGCCACAGGAGAGCTGGAGTACAGGGGGATGTCAGATGGATGGCAGCTGGAGAGGGAATGGGACACCCTCGAGCACAACCCACGTTTGCTCATCTGGGCCAAAGGCCATCAGGGGTTTAGCCTCGGCGCATCTTCCACGCAGGCGGAAGCCCACTCGCCGAAGGCAGCGCAGTACCATCAAAGTCTCCAGACCTGTCCCAACAGGGAAGGACTCTGACTCCGGAAACACCCGGGTCAGTGGCTACGTGATGCCGGCCTTAACTCCAGGCCCGGAGCTGAAGGGATGAAACGGCTTGCTCCTGCTTGCCGGCTACCGTCCACAACCACCCAGTACCACCGTCATGAATCCCCCTAGAGGAATCAGATGAATGAGAAATGCAGCAGACTCACCAGCCTACCAGCGGACTCTCCCTAATGTTAAAAACAGAATGGTAGGCCTGTGGCATTCTTGGACATGTCCTAATTATAAAATGGAATTGTGATTCTAACAATAACTAAATCCAGTCACTTTCAGTGTGTCTGCATGTCTGGGAAGACAACCCTAGGTGACCTGTATTGGATGGTGGCATTTGGATTAGAAGGGAAAGATGAGATATAACCTCACGGTGCCGCCATCTTCCTTCTTTAATCCCTGGCAGGTGAATGCGCCAGGAAGCATGTCCGCTCGTGGATTATTGCTTTGTGTCTTTCTTTCTTTTTTTTTTCTTCTCTGTACAGTAAATTGTGTGGAATGATATATGGAGAAATTAGGGAGAAGTGGCTCAATGTAAGAGCGTTTTCAGCATGATGTTATTCACTAAACCTAGAATTATAGGTTATTCACAGTAAAAGAGGTTGGATGCGTTTCCAGCTGGCCTTAAGCTTGCATTTCTCCGGTACATTGCTGGTAATTCTGTCTAGTGAGTAAACCCTAGGCTTTCTGTAGCCATAATGTGTGCCTTTCTCACCTCAGCCTGGACATCAATGCATCCTGTAACGTAGACTCTATGACTGAGATGATCACACGTCACATATCAGGGGCAAGTGTAATGCTGCAGACAGAGACCTCCATCATCTATAACCTGCCATTCAGAGACACCGATAAATTTGCAGGTAATCCAACCCGGGAGTCCTGAATGCCTGCTTGTTGTAATAACACCCCAGAATGCCTCAGTTTTTACATTATATGTTGTAATATTGTGATTGTGTGTTCCACAGGGTTGTTTTCTACTCTAGAGAGTGATTCCACTGTGGGTGTAATTACCTATGGCTTGTCCATTACCAGCCTGGAAGACGTCTTCTTCAAACTAGAAACGGAAGCTGAACTCGATCAGACAGGTGCGGTTTGCCTTAGCGGCCTCAGCATCATTTACCCATACAACGAAACGTGAGAATATATTACAATTTCTTGTCCAACCCCATGTCCTGGTCTGTCCTGCTGTAAAACCCTCACACCCTTTATTACCTCCGCCTGTCACCATTCCCGCCAAACCTCTCGCATGTGTCCACGCAGAAAACCCTAATGCTGGACAAACTGAGACCATTTACTGATTGCTGGGACTGCCCCAACTCCACCTAACATGTAATGGTTTGCAGATTCTGTGGACCTTGTACCATCGGCAGATGGAGAGAGTGGTATAGGTTGGTTTATGGAAGGGGGATAAGTAGTTATGTCATCCAACCAATTAATTGTGAGCTGGAAGTCCATGTCTGGAGAAGGTTACCTGAGGTTGCTGTGAGTGCCACGATGTTCAGGGATAATCCACTAAAAGGGAAAATAACTAATGTAATTATTAAATGCCTGTCTGAAACTTTAATGTAAACTCACAGAAATGGGAATGTCTAATCAGCAAGGACAATCAAAGTGCTGGGAATAAACTACAAGAAAGACATTTAGGGCCGTCTACATAAAAAATAAAAATAAAAAAAAATATTCTTTAATGTATAATTTTCAAAATAATCAAAAACAAGTATGATTACACCCCCAACCAGCCCTATAACCAAAACGTGCAGCCGGAGGTATGTATGATAATTGTTCTATGTGTCCTTCCAGCAACAGTCTGGATTATTCGACTTTCCTGTTGGAGTGTTTAGGGGAGCTGTCTGTGTTCCCCGTATTGTGTATTTATATAGCGCCAAGTTATTCCACAGCGCTTTACAATATTGTAAAAGGGGGAAATTTAACAATATATGAGACAAATACAGAATGTTACAGGAACAATAGGTTGAAGAGTTTACAGTCTAGAGTAGGAGGGGTATAAAACACAATAGGGCAGTAACGGTGACACCCACCAAAAAAGGTGGAAAAGTATCAGAACTGGAGGTGACCGTGTGTGTGATGCTATAGGAGAGCAAGGGACAGGTTTGTGAGATAGAAGTTACTCTGGATTCCAAGCATTTCTGAACAGATGTATTTTGATGGACTTCCTAAATGATTGAAGATTAGGCAGGCTGTTCCAAAGGAAGGGAGCCGCCCTTTAAAGGTCCTGCAAGCGTAAGTTAGCAGTAAAGGTGCACGTAACAGACAAGAGTTGGTCACTGGCAGAGCAGAGAGACCGAGAAGGGGCATATCTGCAAATCAGTAAAGAGATTTAACGGGGCTAGAGTTGCTTCTAGCTTTATAGGTATGGATTAGTATTTTGAATTGACTCCTATAGGATACAATGTAAAATTTGGGGGATGGACGAAGTGTGAGAGGAGCGACAGAGAAAAATATCAGTCCGAAGCATTCATTACTGATCGCAATGAGGCAGTATGGCTTCTGAGGAGACAAATAAGGAGAAAACAACAGTAATCAATGCGAGAATTTGAAAACAAAATTAGCTGCTTGTGCCAGGAGCACACATATTCTAAACTCCCTACTGGGATTGTCTCTAAAACAAGTCGTCGAGAAGCCAACTCGTAAGGAGGCCATACTAGATTTAGTGTTAACAAATGGAGATTTGGTATCCGATATTACTGTAGGTGAAAGTTTAGGATCCAGTGATCATCAGTCAGTGTGGTTTAATATAAGAACAGTGACTGAGTCACACCACACAAAAACAAAAGTTTTAGACTTTTCTAGAATTAGAATATGTGTAAAGGAGTCATTATCAGACTGGAGCAATTTAAATGGAATCCAAGAGAAATTGGATTATTTAGAAGTTGCACTGCTGAAGGCAACAGAAAATTGCATTAGGCTTGTCAGTAAAAGCAAAAAAAATCAAGAAACCACTGTGGTACTCCGCAGATGTGGCCAAAATAGTAAAAAACTAAAAGTTAGCATTTAGTAATGATAAAAAAAAACAGAGTGAGGAGGACAGAGTGATCTATAAGATTAGGCAGAAAGAGACTAAGCAAGTTATAAGAGCTTCCAAATCACACACAGAGAAGAGAAAATAGCACAGTCAGTAAAAAAAAAAAAGGGGGGTGGATAAAAACATTTTTTCGATACATAAATGAGAAAAGAAAAGTAAAACAAGGATTAGTTAGATTAAAAACAAAAAAAGGAAGGTATGTAGAAGAGGATACATGTCTAGCTGACTGCCTCAATGAATATTTGTGTTCAGTATTTACAGATGAAAATGAAGGAAAGGGACCTCAGTTAGGAAAAAGGACAAATGAGTAATTTGTTACGTGTGAGTTTACAGAGGAAGAAGTTCTACTTCAACTGTTAAAAGTAAAGACAAATAAGTCAGTGGGACCTGATGGAATACACCCAAAGCTATTAAAAGAGCTTAGTGGTGTACTAGCAAAACCATTAACAGATTTATTTAACCAATCATTGTTAACAGGAGTAGTCACAGAAGATTGGAAGTTAGTGAATGTTGTGCCCATTCACAAGAAAGGTAATAGGGAGGAGTCAGGCAACTATAGGCCAGTAAGCCTTACTTCAGTAGTGGGGAAAGTGATGGAAACCATGTTAAAGGATAGGATTGATGAACATCAAAAAACACATGGATTTCAAGATCAGAGACAACATGGGTTTACTTCAGGGAGATCATGCCAAACTAATCTTATTGATTTTTTTGATTGGGTACCTAAAATTATAGATCAGGGTGGTGCAGTAGACATTGCTTACCTAGATTTCAGTAAGGCTTTTGACACTGTTGCACATAGAAAGCTTATCAATAAACTGCAATCTTTAAATTTGGATTCCAATATTGTTGAATGGGTAAGGCAGTGTCTGAGTGACAGGCAACAGAGGGTTGTAGTCAATGGAGTATATTCGAAGCTTGGGCTTGTCACCAGTGGGGTACCTCAGAGATCTGTACTTGGACCCATTATCTTTAATATTTTTATTAGTGATATTGCAGAAGGTGTTGATTGTAAGGTATGTCTTTTTGCTGATGATACTAAGATATGTAACAGGGTTGATGTTCCAGGAGGCATAAGTCATATGGCAAATGATTTAGGTAAACTAGAAAAATGGTCAGAGTTGTTGCAGCTGACATTTAATGTGGATAAGTGCAAGATCATGTGTGACAAGACCAATCTCGCCACTGTGCACTGGAGGAGCCTGGTTGCCTTCCTGCTGCCTTTTGAATATGGACCGGCATTTAAATACTTTATTTTCCTATGCAGAAAGGTCTATTCATGTATTTCTGCCCTGGCGTTCAGTAGATTTTCGGATTTACTGAATAAACTAATTTAACCCAGATAGCTATGCCATGGAGCCTATTCGTGTAATAAAAGACTTTGGCTCCATGGCAATTGAACTGTATGTGTGTGGTCTGAGCGCCATTCAGTAAAAATGTGCGCTCAGACCTAAGCTATCTGGGGATATGTTGCATGTCTGTATTTTATGTAATAAATGTAACCTTGTGTATTTTATTGTATTTTACGGTCTTTTTACTGCCATGTGCTTAATGAAGTTTTGCCTCTGTCCTTGGAGATAATTGGATTACTTGCCAATTATCTCCAGGCTAGAAGACTCTGTGGAACTGGTTTTGGGCAGAAAAGCCATGCTTCCTTTGGTCACAAAGGACTTCGATCTATCTTTTGAACCAATGGACCAATTTGGATGATTTTGACATATGTTTGTATTTGGAGTATGCTGATTCTGAAAATGTATGTGAATGTGATGCATACATTTAAAGTTATGAATAATGTGGAAAAACTGTATTTCTCTGCCTGTGATAATTACATTAACCCATTGTGAAAGGTAATTGTATCACAGGCAGAGGGGAGGATTTTGTGTGGGAGTGTCTGAGTGTACTGTACGTTTATTGGTTGTTTTACAAAACCCAGTGGGCAGGGCCAGATTAAGAGCCCATTGGACCTGGTGCTGACAATTATGATGGGCCTAATTACAGAATCTTATCGACCAAAAACACTAAAACCGTCATACCTCCCAAGCGTCATGTATCTGATGGAGATGGTGTTGCAGGGAAACTCAAAGGATGCAGCTATAAGAAAACACATACTCTATGCTAATCTCTCTCTAATTTATGCTTACATCTTTCAAGTAAATCCATACTCCCTAACAGCAGTGTCCAGTGAAGCAGGAAGTTACTGGGTGGGGTGGTAGGCCACTGACGCGAGTCACGTGACCAGAACTGGGAAAAGGGGCGAACATGCCCCAAAAAGGGGGCATGTCTGTCCAAAGAATTGGAAGGCCAGCCTGGCATCAGTTTCCCTATGTATCACAGTGTCAGTGTCCCCATGTCTCGGGGTGTCCCTAGGATACTAGGGGACACTGAGAGACCCGGGGACACTGGGAGACATGGGGACACAGACACTAGGGACACGGGGGGACAGACACTGGGATACATGGGGACACTGATATATTTGGGGACACTAAGACACTAGGGACACTGAGAGACATGGGAACACAGACACTGGGAGACATGGGGACACTGAGACACTAGGGACACTGGCTGGGAGGCATGGGGACACAGACACATGGGGGCACTTGTGGACATAGACATGGGGACACTGAGACACTAGGGACACTGGCTGGGAGACATAGGGACACTGGGAGACATGGGGACACAGACACTAGGGACACTGGCTGGGAGACATAGGGACACATGGGGACACTAGGGACACTGGCTGGGAGACATGTGAACACTGGGAGACTAGGGGACACTGGGAGCCATGGGTACACTGAGAGACATGGGGACACAGACACTGTGAGACTAGGGGACACTGGGAGCCATGGGTACACTGAGAGACATGGGGACACAGACACTGTGAGACTAGGGGACACTGGGAGCCATGGGGACACTGAGACACTAGGGACACTGGCTGGGAGACATGGGGACACTGTGAGACATGGAGACACTGTGTCTCTCAGTGTCCCCATTTCTCCCTGCTGCCTTTCCCCTCATCCCTCACTTCCCTGAGCTGTAAGCTGTCTCTGCAGGCTGGGAGCTGCTGTCTGGACTCTCTGTAGCTGCTCCCCCACGGATCAGTAAGTAGAGAGAGAGGCAGGGAGGGATATGCTGTAACTTCCTATCCCTGCCTCTCTCTACACACAGTGACCCCTGGCTGGTGCTGGTATTGCAGCGTAATCTCCGTTTATACTGAGAAAAATATCTCTTTATTTGTATTGCCGGTATTACTGCAATACCGGCACAGCCAGGCAGCCTCAAATACCAGTCAGGTGGCAAACCTAAGAGTAGTGTGTAAAAAGAAAAGGTAAAAAAAAAAATCTTTTTTTTTTTTTTTTTTTTAAATGGGCCTATTCCATGGGCCTGGGCCTGGGCCTGGGCCTGGAGCTGCAGCTCCATCAGCCCCTATGTTAATCCGGCCTTGCCTGTGGGTGGTACTAATGTTTAAGAATGTGTATATAAGAACAATAAACCCACAGCTCTGTCTGTTCCTGCTTGACCCTCAAAACAGAGCCTTGTCTCGTTCTTGGGGGGATTTATTGTATGCTGTTCCAGTTCGACTGCTAGGACTGTAAACCTATTCGTATGTTTTTTCCTATTCGGCTGTTTACGGCATTCATATGGTTTCCTGTTCGGCGGATTGGTGTCTTTGGTCTGTATATCTGGGAAGGGGAATATCCTCTAAACGGTGTTTAACCCCTTTTATGCCCGGGGTGCCATTACATCATGCATCTTGGATGTAAAAACACAAGGGCAGAGTACAGAATATTTAATAGAGTCCTAACCTCAACATATGAGGAAAGGGATTTAGGGGTGATTATTTCTGATGACTTAAAGGTAGACAGACAATGTAATAGAGCAGCAGGAAATGCTAGCAGAATACTTGGTTGTATAGGGAGAGGTATTAGCAGTAGAAAGAGGGAAGTGCTCATGCCATTGTACAGAACACTGGTGAGACCTCACTTGGAGTATTGCACACAGTACTGGAGACCGTAACTTCAGAAGGATATTGATACCTTAGAGAGGGTTCAGAGAAGGGCTACTAAACTGGTTCATGGATTGCGGGATAAAACTTACCAGGAAAGGTTAAAGGATCTTAACATGTATAGCTTGGAGGAAAGGCGAGACATGGGGGATATGATAGAAACATTTAAATATATAAAGGGAATCAACACAGTAAAGGAGGAGACTATATTTAAAAGAAGAAAAACTACCACAACAAGAGGACATAGTCTTAAATTAGAGGGACAAGGTTTAAAAATAATATCAGGAAGTATTACTTTACTGAGAGGGTAGTGGATGCATGGAATAGCCTTCCAGCTGAAGTGGTAGAGGTTAACACAGTAAAGGAGTTTAAGCATGCGTGGGATAGGCATAAGGCTATCCTAACTATAAGGTTAGGCCAGGCACTAATGAAAGTATTTAGAAAATTGGGCAGACTAGATGGGCCGAATGGTTCTTATCTGCCGTCAAATTCTATGTTTCTATGAGAAGTTACTAGAACATGATAAAGCTCTTTAGCTGCACCTAGCGTAAGAAAGGGGCAGACTAAGGCAATGTTGTCAAGATAGAATCAACCACTTTTAGCAACAAACTGGATATGAGGCGCAAAGGTGAGGCAGGAATCAATGAAAACGTTAAGACAGCGAGCATGTAAGGATGGACAAATGCTAGTACTATCAACTTGCAGGGAGAGCGGAAGAGGAGGATCAGTATTATGAAGAGGGGAAAAAGGAAGCTGCGTTTTTAAAGAGATTGAATTTCAGAAAGCGGGTAGACATCCAATCAGACTGTTGTAGAACAGTGGGGGGAGATCGGGGAAGAGACTTTTTGCTCCCTAGTGTCATGTTTAGGAAAGGGTGTTCCACGTATTGTGTACACCTGTAGCAACCCAGTGTTAAAGTGCGATTCTCAAACAGGAAATACGAAAGGCTGTGTAAATCTCCTGCAGGAAGTAGTGACTAGGACTGTATAAACAAAGTGATTTAATTCCTAGATGCCAATGAATTGAGACTTTAAAGGCATGATCTATTCACCAAAACTGCTTCATTAATTTAAAGTTGTTTTGGTGACTATAGTGTCCCTTTAAAGTAACAGCTGTGCTACTCTCCACCAGGGTTGATTTGGAGATTTTAGTAAAGACCTCTGGGTCATAAAGGGGAGTTGGTGTGGTAGGTTGCTTGGCAAGGGAATGTCTGAAGTGTTGGAGCAAAGTGTACATTAATAAAGGTTTGCAATTTAGAGATACCTTCCAACTCTGATCAATTGTTGAGGGTCATTTCTGAAGGTGATGAGTCAATTTTTTGAGTTGTTTGTGCCGTGAAGGTCAGGTGAGGTTTGATGCTAGATTCTCCAAGGAATTTGAAAAAGTAGAAATGTAACCCCTTAAGGACCAAACTTCTGGAATAAAACGGAATCATGACATGTCACACATGTCGTGTCCTTAAGGGGTTAAAGGAAGGTTTGGTAGACTGGTTTGGGTTTGGTTTAGAAGCTGGATATTAGTGTAATGTTGTCATAGTTTGGTAGAGCTGGTGGATGAGGTGCTCTAAGTTGCCAGGTGTTGGTTAAAAACGCGGAGATCCTTTTATCCTATTCACAAAATTTTCCCAATCGGTTGTTGTCATGGTCATGTTCTCTCTTTAAATAGCCTTTTTTCCCAACACTCCAAAGTTTGGATATATAAAGTAGTTCTAGATACTGTTAGGACTTTTGTTTACTATGAAACACATTCTGTCGTCTGTAGATCATATTTTCGGACAGCAGAAGGTGGAAGAGGACGTGAAGTGGAGGTCTATGGAGGAGATTGAGCAAGGCTTGTTGACCCTACCGGATTCAGAGTCTTGTATGTTGAGCGGCCGGGCGCTGTGGAAGCAGCAGGTTGCTACAGTAGCCAAATTACACATCCGCAACTTGTATCGAGACAGTAAATCTTTCCGATGTGTGTAAGCAAGACCTCTCATAAATCACACACTACGTATCCAGTTATAGGGGATAAATCACACACTATGTCTCCAGTTATAGGGGATAAATCACACACTATGTATCCAGTTATAGAGGATAAATCACACACTATGTCTCCAGTTATAGAGGATAAATCACACACTATGTATCCAGTTATAGGGGATAAATCACACACTATGTATCCAGTTATAGAGGATAAATCACACATTATGTATCCAGTTATAGAGGATAAATCACACACTATATCTCCAGTTATAGGGGATAAATCACTATGTCTCCAGTTATAGAGGATAAATCACACACTATGTCTCCAGTTATAGAGGATAAATCACACACTATGTATCCAGTTATAGGGGATAAATCACACACTATGTATCCAGTTATGGAGGATAAATCACACACTATGTATCCAGTTATAGATAAATCACACACTATGTATCCAGTTATGGAGGATAAATCACACACTATGTATCCAGTTATAGAGGATAAATCACACACTATGTATCCAGTTATAGAGGATAAATCACACACTATGTATCCAGTTATAGGGGATAAATCACACACTATGTATCCAGTTATAGGAGGATAAATCACACACTATGTATCCAGTTATGGAGGATAAATCACACACTATGTATCCAGTTATAGAGGATAAATCACACACTATGTCTCCAGTTATAGAGGATAAATCACACACTATGTATCCAGTTATAGAGGATAAATCACACACTATGTCTCCAGTTATAGAGGATAAATCACACACTATGTATCCAGTTATAGGGGATAAATCACACACTATGTATCCAGTTATGGAGGATAAATCACACACTATGTATCCAGTTATAGAATAAATCACACACTATGTATCCAGTTATAGAGGATAAATCACACACTATGTATCCAGTTATAGAGGATAAATCACACACTATGTATCCAGTTATAGGGGATAAATCACACACTATGTATCCAGTTATAGGGGATAAATCACACACTATGTCTCCAGTTATAGGATAAATCACACACTATGTATCCAGTTATAGAGGATAAATCACACACTATGTATCCAGTTATAGAGGATAAATCACACACTATGTATCCAGTTATAGAGGATAAATCACACACTATGTCTCCAGTTATAGAGGATAAATCACACACTATGTCTCCAGTTATGAGGATAAATCACACACTATGTCTCCAGTTATGGAGGATAAATCACACACTATGTATCCAGTTATGGAGGATAAATCACACACTATGTATCCAGTTATAGAGGGATAAATCACACACTATATCTCCAGTTATAGGGGATAAATCACACACTATGTATCCAGTTATAGAGGATAAATCACACACTATGTATCCAGTTATAGAGGATAAATCACACACTATGTATCCAGTTATAGAGGATAAATCACACACTATATCTCCAGTTATAGGGGATAAATAACACACTATGTATCCAGTTATAGAGGATAAATCACACACTATGTATCCAGTTATGGAGGATAAATCACACACTATGTATCCAGTTATAGGGGATAAATCACACACTATGTATCCAGTTATAGAGGATAAATCACACACTATATCTCCAGTTATAGGGGATAAATCACACACTATGTATCCAGTTATAGAGGATAAATCACACACTATGTATCCAGTTATAGAGGATAAATCACACACTATGTATCCAGTTATAGGGGATAAATCACACACTATGTATCCAGTTATAGGGGATAAATCACACACTATGTCTCCAGTTATGGAGGATAAATCACACACTATGTATCCAGTTATAGGGGATAAATCACACACTATGTATCCAGTTATAGGGGATAAATCACACACTATGTCTCCAGTTATAGAGGATAAATCACACACTATGTATCCAGTTATAGAGGATAAATCACACACTATGTCTCCAGTTATAGAGGATAAATCACACACTATGTATCCAGTTATAGGGGATAAATCACACACTATGTATCCAGTTATAGAGGATAAATCACACACTATGTCTCCAGTTATAGAGGATAAATCACACACTACGTATCCAGTTATAGGGGATAAATCACACACTACGTCTCCAGTTATAGGGGATAAATCACACACTATGTATCCAGTTATAGAGGATAAATCACACACTATGTATCCAGTTATAGAGGATAAATCACACACTATGTATCCAGTTATAGAGGATAAATCACACACTATGTCTCCAGTTATAGAGGATAAATCACACACTATGTCTCCAGTTATGGAGGATAAATCACACACTATGTCTCCAGTTATGGAGGATAAATCACACACTATGTATCCAGTTATGGAGGATAAATCACACACTATGTATCCAGTTATAGAGGATAAATCACACACTATATCTCCAGTTATAGAGGATAAATCACACACTATGTATCCAGTTATAGAGGATATAAAATCACACACTATGTATCCAGTTATGGAGGATAAATCACACACTATGTATCCAGTTATGGAGGATAAATCACACACTATGTATCAGTTATAGAGGATAAATCACACACTATATCTCCAGTTATAGAGAGGATAAATCACACACTATGTATCCAGTTATAGAGGGATAAATCACACACTATGTATCCAGTTATAGAGGATAAATCACACACTATGTATCCAGTTATAGAGGATAAATCACACACTATATCTCCAGTTATAGGGGATAAATAACACACTATGTATCCAGTTATAGAGGATAAATCACACACTATGTATCCAGTTATAGAGGATAAATCACACACTATGTATCCAGTTATAGAGGATAAATCACACACTATGTATCCAGTTATAGAGGATAAATCACACACTATGTATCCAGTTATAGAGGATAAATCACACACTATGTATCCAGTTATAGGGGATAAATCACACACTATGTATCCAGTTATGGAGGATAAATCACACACTATGTATCCAGTTATAGGGGATAAATCACACACTATGTCTCCAGTTATAGGGGATAAATCACACACTATGTATCCAGTTATAGAGGATAAATCACACACTATGTCTCCAGTTATGGAGGATAAATCACACACTATGTATCCAGTTATAGAGGATAAATCACACACTATGTATCCAGTTATAGGGGATAAATCACACACTATGTATCCAGTTATGGAGGATAAATCACACACTATGTATCCAGTTATAGGGGATAAATCACACACTATGTCTCCAGTTATGGAGGATAAATCACACACTATGTATCCAGTTATAGAGGATAAATCACACACTATGTATCCAGTTATAGAGGATAAATCACACACTATGTATCCAGTTATAGAGGATAAATCACACACTATATCTCCAGTTATAGGGGATAAATAACACACTATGTATCCAGTTATAGAGGATAAATCACACACTATGTATCCAGTTATAGAGGATAAATCACACACTATGTATCCAGTTATAGAGGATAAATCACACACTATGTATCCAGTTATAGGGGATAAATCACACACTATGTATCCAGTTATAGGGGATAAATCACACACTATGTCTCCAGTTATGGAGGATAAATCACACACTATGTATCCAGTTATAGGGGATAAATCACACACTATGTATCCAGTTATAGGGGATAAATCACACACTATGTCTCCAGTTATAGAGGATAAATCACACACTATGTATCCAGTTATAGAGGATAAATCACACACTATGTCTCCAGTTATAGAGGATAAATCACACACTATGTATCCAGTTATAGAGGATAAATCACACACTATGTCTCCAGTTATAGAGGATAAATCACACACTATGTATCCAGTTATAGGGGATAAATCACACACTATGTATCCAGTTATAGAGGATAAATCACACACTATATCCAGCAGTTTTTTTTCCTTTCAGATCGTTGTTCCTATTGGTTTTCCTCGCAGTTCAGATTTCGATGTGCATTGTACACCGCTATTACCGCAGATCTTTGGCTCCTACGAAGCTTTCCCCAGATCTTTACTTTCTACAACCTGGACAAAAGACCCACAGATACCTTACAAGTCTTTTACTTGAGAACTCCACAGGTCGGTCACTGGCAAAGATCTGTTTATTTTCTCTCCTTTTATTTATTTTTTTTTTAATTCTTTATTTTTGGAGTGCAGTGGTACATACAGGAGTAAGCAAAGGTTCACAAAAAGAGATATGTTGTGTTAACAAGATGCATGTGGGTATGCTTAGTCAAAATATGCTGCACTTTTGGTTTTTTTGTGACAGAAAGAACAATAATAATGAACATGCACAGGTAAAATGAGTCAGTAGCAGATTGGTCAATATTAACAACTTTATAGTCTGGCTACCTGATCTGACCGAATGGACAGTC